>JAGKTI010019207.1:0-17156 GCA_018397915.1 Birgus latro | reverse complement strand
GTAGGTGAAAACAGAGCAGCTTTTCAGCTATAAATAACGAACAGATATCGAGCTGAGTGTGACGTTGGATACGTGAATGATAGACTAATAAAAGTGCTAAGAGAATCAGCGAATGTAGTAAGGAAACGTAAAACAACCCTTGAGTTTATGAAAAGGAAAAAGCAGATGAAAGAAAAAAACAAAGGAAGATGAAATAGAAAAAATGAAATTAAATAAGCTTATCACCAAGAGACAGAGAAAAGAAAAAGAAACATGGAGCAATTCAAAGAAATTTTCACAAACGGTAAACGTCTGAAAATGGGCCGAAGTGCAATGGCACTAGGAGCACAACAAATTATATCACTGAAAGACAAATACAGTGAAGCCATTTAACGAAGAGATAGGATGACGAAGAGAGTTTTAAAATTTTACAAAGAACTGTATGCACCAAAGACAATAGTACCAATAGGCAACTTTTCAGTTGACACAAGTGAAATACCTGATGAAACTCCAGGCGAAGTTAACATTTTCTTCAATGTATGAAAAATGGGAATGTCCAAGCACAAGATAGAGGAGTAGCAAATTTCCTTTCAGATGCAGGAGCAGAAGTACAAAACAGGTTCGCCCATTTACTCAGCGTATAAATATGAAGAAAACTCCCAAAACGTGGTGTAATGCACTAGTTATTATGCTCTACAAGTATGGTGACTAAAAGGTCTTACCAACTATCGACCCATTCGCTTATTACCTGTTGTTTATAAACTCATCATTAACCCGTCACGTCCCGACCGATTTCCTATCTCCGATACCCCCCAGTCCTGAGCAATATCGGATTTTTTTTATTTTTTTTGGCTCAAACCTTCACTTTTGGTGAGAAACGTTGAGAATTCATAGAGAAATCGCCCTCCTGAGCCTATAAACGATGCTACAGGTGATGAGTCAGCCTTAACTTTCGTTCTTTCTCTGGATATCTGGCCTCAAAAAGAAAAAGAACTATGGCAGGGTAAACTAATTCAAGCCACTTTGAATTACGTATTTATTTAATTTTGGGTACGAATTTATGTGTAGTACAAGACTATATTGGTTTTCACACAATTATATAGGCAATAGAAGCATTGTTCAGTCACCAAACACATCCATATATGGCACCTTCCTTTACAACATTACCACCTTATCACTTCTGTTTGTTTCTTGCTCTAGCTTCTTTATTTCTTTGTCCTCTACCTCAGGAATCACTTTCTCCTCTACCTCAGGAATCACTTTCACCGTGAATTTCGTCACTGCTAACAGGTGAATTGCCGAGTGTGGGAGGGAGGGGGGAGGGGGGTCAGGTGGGGCCAGGCAGTGTCCCCACTTGACAGCAGATAGGGGAAGGTCTCCCACATATGCCTACCAAAAATCACCNAAATATAGGCACTGCTAGCGGGGGAATGGGGGGGCGGGGGGGGGGGGGGGGGGGGGGTTCAGGTGGCGCCAGGCAGTGTCCCCACTTGACAGCAGATAGGGGAAGGTCTCCCACATATGCCTACCAAAAATCACCTGGGAAACTTGAAAATTGTGCAAATGGCTGACCTTGCAATTGCATAACATATGGGTACATCGATGGGTCTAGCTGTGACAAAAAGTTGCAGTGTACCCATACGTCGACGGGACATCTCGGGTCAACCTGTCACGTCCCAACCGATTTTGCACCTCTGACCCCCCCCCCCCAATCCTGACCAATTTTGGATTTTTTTATTTTTTGGCTCAAACCTCCGCTTTTGGTGAGAAACATCGAAAATTCATAGAGAAATCGCCCTCCTGAGCCTATAAATGTTGCTACAGATGACAGTCAGCTTTACCTTTTCATTCTTTCTCAGGGTACCTGGCTTCAGAGAAAACGAACTATTGGAAGGTTAAATAATTCAAGCCACTTTAAATTACATATTTTTATATTTATTTGGTACGAATTTATGTGTAGTACAAGACTAAATTGTTTTTTCACTCAATAATATAGGCGATATAAGCATTGTTCACTCACCGAACACATCAACATATGGCACCTTCCTTTATGACATTACCACCTCATCACTTCTGTTTGTTTGTTCCTCTAGCTTCTTTATTTTCTTGTTCTCCACCTCAGGCATAACTTCGCCGTAAATTTCGTCATTGGAGAGACCATGGCGTGACATGTCTTTACTGGCCAGGTCACTGCTAACATGTGAATTGCCAAGTGTGGGGGAGGGGGGGAGAGGGGTCAGGTAGGGTCAGGCAGTATCCCTGCTTGACAGTGGGTAGAGGAAGGTCTCCCACATATGCCTACCAAAAATCACTCATGAAACCTGGAAAATGTGCAAATGACTGACCTTGCATTTGCATAACGTATGGGTAGGTCGTCGGGTGTCACCACGACAAACTGTTCCGACGTACCCATATGTCGTTGGGATGTCTCGGGTTAAAGTCCTTACGAACAGAAGAACAACAAATCTGCGAGAAAACCATTCTTGTGAACAGGCAAGATTCCAAAGCGGGTATTCGACTGCAGATCATCTGCACACAATGAATCAGCTAACTGAGAAAACTTTAGAATAATAAGAAACCGCTGTGCTTAGGTTTTGTTGATTACGAAAAGTCTTTCGACTCAGTGCAGCATACAGCAATTACAAATTCACTGTGGGAACCAGGAGTAAATGGGAACATTGTAAAGCTGCTCAAAACATATGTAATGAGGGAACTGCTACAGCTTTCCATCCAACTGCATCTTTTTATTTCCCTGTCATGGTCTTTTGTTTATACTAGTATTTACCCCAAGTAAATGTACTCCTCGACTTCTTCAAGAATTTCTTCACTTATTCTGATGGGAATCTATGATGTATGTGGATTAAACAGTTTTTGCTCTGGTTCATCTTTTGCCCAACTTTGAGACTTTATTTGGGTAATTTAACATTTTTTGCAGTGTCTCTACTGTTTCTAAGATTGGGACAATGTCATATGCAAATCTTAAATAGTTAATGTTTCCTCCATGTATGTTTACTACTTTTCTCCCAGTCTAGCTCTCTGAAAACACATTCTAGGCATTCAGTAAATAATTATTGTGAAACTGTATCTCCCTGTTGCACGCCCTTCTCAAAAGTATTTTATTTATTTATTTTTCAAGTTATTATGTAACGTAACTGTAGTATTTCCCTTGTTATATATGTTTTTGAGCAGTTTTGCAATGTGTTTCACCGAGTCAAATTCCTTTCTGCAATCAGCAAAACTTAAACACATTGGTTGATTTTAATCTGTAGTTTTCTCAGGTGATTCATTGTGTGTAGATGATCAGTAGTCGAATACATGCTAAGGAATCCTGCCTGTTCACAAGACTGGTTTTCTTCTAGATTTGTTTTTTTTTTCTTCTTTTTCCTCGTAAGAACTTTAACCCGCCGAGTCCCGACCGGTTTTTTACCCAGCCTACCCCCAGATCCCGATCAATTTTCGACTTTTTGCTTTTTGGCTGAAACCTTCGCTTTTGGTGAGAAACATCGAAAATTCATAGTGAAATCGCGATCCTGAGGTAAAGCAACGTTGATACAGGTGTCACTCAACCTTACGTTTTCCTTCTTTTTCAGGGTACCTGGCTAAGAAAACGAACTATGGAAGGGTTGACTAATTCAAACCACTTTAAATTACGTATTTATTTCATTTATTTGGTACGAATTTACGTGTAGTAAAAGTCTATAATGGTTTTCACACAATGATATAGGCGTTTATAATCATTGTTCACTTACCCAAAACCCCAGTATATGGCACCTTCCTTTACGACATTACCACCTCATCACTTCTGTTTGTTTCTACCTCTAGCTTCTCTGTTCCTTTGTCCTCCACCTCAGGAGTCACATTCACCGTGAATATCGTCATTAGAGAGACCGTGGGGCAACATACCTTTACTAGCTATGCTGCTAATAGGTGAATTGCCCAGTGTGGGGGGAGGGGGGGAAGGGGGTTAGGAGGGGCCAGGCAGTATCCCCACTTGACAGCAGGTAGAGGAAGGTCTTCCACATATGCCTACCAAAAATCACCCGCGAATGTTGAAAAATGTGCACACAATGGGCCTTGCAATTGCGTGACGTACGATGTACGTCATTGGGCCTGTCCGCGGAAAAAAAGTAGCGACGTACATCGTACGTCGATGGGACTCGGCGGGTTAATGAAGAATTTGCAAACAACGGGTAATAAGCTAATGGGTTGATAGGTGCTAAGATCGTTTGAGTCACCTTTTTTTTTTTTTAGCAAAGAAACTATTCCATTACACCATGTTTTAGAAATTTTCTTCTTTATACACTGAATAAATAAGCGGGCAAACCTGTTTTATAGTTTTCCTCTTCCATCCGACAGTAAATATCTTCTAGTGCCTTCCCTCTTTCCATACTCTTAAGAGAAAATGTCTGCTTCATTTGGTGTTACCTGTGATATTTCACCTGTGTCAACTGTAAAATTAGCTATTAGTATTGTTTTTGTTTTTTCATGCATGCAGTTTTTGTAAAATTCCTCAACTTTCATCACCATCTTATCTGCATTTCATGACTTCATCGTTTTTGTCTTTCAGTGATAAAATTTGTTGCTTTCCTAGTGTCATTTTACTTCCGACCTGTATCAGACTTTTTCCTTTTTTGATGGTTTCTTTCCTCTGATCCATGCTTTTTGTTTTTGCTTTCTCCTGTCTGTCTCTTATTGATATGCTTATTTAATTCCGCTCTTTCCGTTTCATTTTTTTTTTTTTTTTTATGAGCTAGAGGGTCATTTTTGAATACTTGTTAACTTGGTTGTACAGTCTTAAGCTTCCCTACTCTCTACACTGATTTTCTTAGCACTTTTGTTAGTCTATCATTAACTTATAAGTGTCACACTCAGCATAACTTAAAGCCTGAAATCTGTTCCTTATTTCGATATGAAAGGCTGCTTTGTTTTTGCTTACTTTTTTGAGGCATATATTTTTTATTTTATTTTAACCAGCTTCTTTCTTTCACTCCATAAATAGAGTCAGTCTCTGCTACCCACCATTCTATGGTCACTTCCTGTATACGCTTTGTTTATTACACTCATATTAATGACTGAGTTATTCTTATTTGCTATATTAAAGTCAATTTCATTCATTGTTTCTCCATTTAGACTTGTCAAGGTCCATTTTATCCCTGTTTTTTTTTTTTTTTTGTATGTGAAAGAATGTGTTCATTATTCTCATACATTTCCCCCCAAAAAAATACCATCATTTCTCCTCTGTCATTCGTTTCTCCCACTCCAAATTTTTCCGTACATGCTTCTCTATTTTTCAGCCAGCGAGCTTTAACACTGTAGACTACCATGCTTTTAGTATACCTGGTTGTCTCTTCTTTCATAATCTAGGAGATGTCATCATGGAATGATTCTTTTCTTCTTTTGAGTTTTGAGAAGTCGGTGCATATACTTACTTGTATTAAATTTAGGGTGTCTTTTGTCTAGTCTATTTACAGTGCATATTACCCTATCAGATAATCTGTCGAAATTAACAATGTTTTCTGCAAGATTTCTGTTAATTAGAAATCCTACACAACCAACTCTTTCATTTGGCCTTCCTCTGTAGTCAAGCAGCTGTTTGCTGTCTTAGAACTGAATTAATTTTTCTTCTTTTCTTTGGATCTCTCTCAGACCAACAATATCCAACTACTGTTTTCTTATTCAGTCATTAAGGTATTAAGTTTGCAGTTTTTTTGTGAGACTTTCTTGCACTGTATATGTAGATCTTCGTGGATTTCAGATTTTAATGTCCCGGTCTCTAATATTTCAGTCATAACTCCAAAACTTATACAAGATTTCTAAGGGAACCCAGTACACTCAAATGCTGAGGGTCAGGTGGCTAATCCATGGAGTCTGAGCCAGGACAAAGTCCTGTGTGGCCATAGCCTGTATGATTTTTAACGTGGGATGAATTCTATGTGGCTTTGCACAGCTTGTATCACTAGTTCCTTAGCGATTTTCTCCGCACAATTTACCTTAATATTCAAAAAATCATTAACTGCGATAATAACTAGTTATGCAATTTTTCTCAAATCACACCATGGTAATTAGTCACTAGCTGGTATAATATAGTGATCCTCAACATGTTATTACTCTGATCATGAGCTGTAACCAATGAGTTCCATAAAATGGAGGGGCTATCTCCACAGCGGGCGTGTGACTTTGGCTGCCATATGGAAACACAAGCACTCGTCGCCTCCACCGTGGTAAAGCAATTGGAACACTGTTCTTAGCTTGCGGTCTCTGTTTCACTGTTGCATCAATGTATGTATATTTATCATAATACAAAAGTATATATAGATTTTTTTTAAAAATTCTGCCTAGCTGTACACATTGTATGATACATATATTGCTGTAGAAGAGAACATACCTTTTTTTCGTGTTTTTTTTTTCCACTGCACTAACCTGGTGTCTGCTTAATTTCGATAATGAAGAGAAAATTGATATATGAAATTGTCATTACCTTTTAGCAAATAATAGTACTACTTCCACATCTTCCTATACATAAACATACTTCCATAATAATTTTTTAATGATTTCTAAAAACAGCGAACTTCCGATATTGCTGCATCCAAAGGTTCGGAAAACCCAAATATTCGGAATTTTCAGCCCGGGGTAATTTTTAGCTTCTTTTGGGTAAAAAATAGAGAAAAATAGGGAAAAAATCGAAAAATATCGATGATACTACTGTACCACCCCAACACTACTAGCATTAATATGATCTCAAGCAGCCAACATCTGCACTACACTACAAAGGTAAGTAAAGAAAACTATCCTTTTTTATTTATTAAAATTTATTATTATTTTTTTGGGTGTGCTTTGAACATTTTCAGGTAACTGTCTGATAGTCCGGATAATCTGATAATCCGGAAGGTCCGTGAGCTACTGCATTTCTGAGTAAAGGACTTTTGCTGTACAGTCAACCTAGCCAGCTGCACTATTTAGTATCAACTGTGATTAATTTCTTAATGTGATATACCTTAAGTCGTCTGTAGCAATTAAAACCAGTTTTATTAATTTGTGAACATGATTGTCCTCAATGGAGGTATCAAACGTAAGGATGTTTAAACAATCAAATACTCTCTGAATAGTAATACTGTGCAAAATGTTGTGTAACACAGCTGTTGAAGTAAATAGTGGCATAGGTTGATGTTTTAAGATTTTTTTTTTTTCATTTAAAAAATTTGAATGCATCACTCAGTTTCATGATATATTTTAACAACATTTTGACTTGCAAAGAGGATGCCTCCCTGTCTCATTTGCCAACGGAAGTGCACAAATAACTCTAGCCTGTAGATGCTGATACCAGTGCTTCCTGAGAAGGAAAATCTTTTCACTGTCATTTAACATATCCAGTATTCAAGAAGAATTGGCAACAAGATACATTTCTTACCTATAAAATGTAATGCCATCTCACTTCAATAAATTTTTCCTGTGCCCATTCTTGCATCCGTAAGCAGCACAGTGGACCATGGCACTATATTTTCAGGATTAATCGGCTGATATCAAAAGGCGTGGGCATCAAGTGAGGGGCATAAACATGGCTACCACTACATTGGCACCTCCCTGGCGGCGGGTACATAAACTATGTGGCGCTACCCATGAGAAAGCCTCCTCCATACTATAGAGCTCAGTGGTTATAACCATTTCATTAGTCCATTATTATATATATATATATTTTTTTTTACAGGAAGTTGTGATTTCTATATTGGACGAGACACCTTTATTCCAACAATGGCTTCCATGGTGGGCCCAAAAGGGAGTCCACTTGTGGATGCACTTAATCATAGGTGAATACTTATAAGTAACCACAGAATCTGTAGTGATACTCTGGCTCTAATGGCATGCTGCTAGTTGCACCAGATCCAACGTTGCTATTCACTGATATCTTAAAAATAATGCCAGGTTTGTTTCCATAACTTTGTCTGTTTGCCACACTGTTGCATCTGTATCTATATTCTATCGCTGCTTAAATGGTCCCTGCTTCTCTGAACTGTCTGCTTGCATCCCTCCTCTATTACGGCTGGTGTGTAGCACCCATCTGGATGCAAACTCTTACCCCTTTTCAGTCCAGCTCTCAAATGCAAGAGTTAACTGATACTTCCAGTCCTTCATGTATGCAGGAGGCCAACTCTGGAACTGTCTCCTTCTGTCTGTATTTCCTTCTGCCTATGACCTCTAGTCTTTTAAATGCAATATATCCTGGCATCTCGAAATGAACGAATCTTGAATCTGGCTCTCATATTTCCTTTTCTTGGAGGGAGCAGTAGTCAGGACTTTGGTATAAGGGAAAAACAAAACCTATAGACAATTCAGTATTGTCTCCCTCTCCTTTACATAATAGCATATGAACGCCGTATCGTGGCATTGTTACCTCAGGCTCATAAAATGTGACTTCAGTGGAATGCTGCATGGAGATGCCCTACACCTGCAGTTCACTATTCTCTTACTGGGGGATAGGGAGGTAGTTGAGGGACGTTAGAAAATCCAGTCAGCAGATCTGCCAAGTTATAACAGTGCCACCAGGTGAAGGCATCCTTTTCCACATTCATGACATGTGTAGTGCAAAGGTGTATCTCCAACACACCAGATGGTATGGTTACAGTGACTTTTGTTCAGGAAGGACAGTGATTTTTGCTCACTAGTATCCGTAATTTTTGCCCAGTTGTAACAGTGATTTTTTCTAAGTGGTGACAGTGATATTTGCTTAGCACAGAATACTGTTGTGCAACCGCCTGCAGCATGTTTTATTTGCTGACAAATCTTATTTCATTTTGAGAGTTACAGGATATGTATTCATGTACACATAAATAATACGGGATTTAGGTCATTTCTTCTCATTTTACAGTAAGTACTACACTGTTTTTCCTTAATTTAGGCCTGATTTTCGTCTTTTTGCATCTTATTTCAAGCAACTCAGTACTAGAAAAAACACTACTATGATTCTACATTCTTTCCAAAGCACTTCTTCGTGACTAGCATCATATTACGGTGCAGATCGCATTGCAGCTGAACATTCAAAGCGAAGAGATGGCAATTTTAGGTCATGTTAGAGTAAAACGGGTCTATTTTCTTTCATACTTAAATACTGTACTATGCCAACGTATTACAGAAGATATATTATTTCAATTCATATATGTATTGTGGTATTTGGGAACTATAAATGTTTTGGTGAACTTTTTGACCAGCATTCTCGTCGGTAAAAGAGGCTCCATAATGCCTCTTCCTTAGCTATTTATTTTTAGATATGAAGGCTAATATCGTTTTGCACTGCATGGCGCTGCATGAAGTCAACTTTAGCAAGGAAGAAGCGCCTGTTTTATCGAGATATCTTCCGAAATTCCAGGCAGTGCACAACCCTGATGCTTTACATGAACACATTCAGATCAAGATTATGTGTATATAGACAGTGAAGTTAATTTTAGACTTAGGTAAAATAATATAGCTAAATCTGATACCCACTCCTACTACTTCTTCGCAAGGTTATCAGTTAAGTCCATGCATGCGCAGTTGTGGCTAGACAGAAAGTAGGAAGTCCTGCTTGTGATGTAGCCTAAGCACCTTGCTGTCTCTCCCTCCCTCCCTTACCTACGCCATGGCTAAAACACTATCGGATTTGCGAGCAATAGAGCACTCATAATTTAAAGTAAATAGGGAAATTCTGATTATCGCCATTCTGTCATGGGGAGAGCCTGATATCCAGCTTCAACAGCGGACGGAGGCCGCAAGACTTGATAAAATTACCAGTGATATCACAGATGTGAAGTCGATGTTGTAATCACCCAACAGCACTATTAACCGCCGTTTTGCTGCAGTGCAAGCACAAATTGACCAGCAGGTCCAAATCACTGCACAGCAGCTCAGTTTCCTAGAGGTGGATCGCTGGGAGTGTGAAACTAAAGTTGGTGGTGCTGAATGTTCCGAGGAGGAGCAGCAGCTGGGAGATGCCTCGTCCGACGCTGACAAATTGAAGTAGATACGGAACACAACTGGCGAGACAGTAAATATTCTCATTAGACCTATGGCGAGACGAGCTGAAGCATCTTGCATCGCAGGCTAGGACGTTGAAAAACAACTGTAAGAGATCCATACTAGTGGCGGTGGAGAGCAAATCTCTATAGCATGGAGTGATGGATAAGTAAAAAAAAAATGAAGGAAGACAGGGGCCAGTACGAGCAAATTTATATCAAGCACGGTGTTGCGATGTTCAACTCAGCATAAGAAATGAACTGAAATGTTTGCACACGTTGGAAGCAATAGAAAAAGCCAGAGCGGAAAATGTCGGATGTGAAATTCAGCTTGATACTCGTGAGCAGAAATTGTATAAGGATGGTGCAGACATTAGTAGATGGATCAAAAACCTTTTAAAATGTGCCACAGATTTATAATATACGTATTGTTTCATAGAACATCAATGGTGTTCACACAAAACTGAAAAAAAATAAGTTTTTATGTAACTGTCATGTGATCTACATAAGTGAAATTAAAACACTATTAGATGTATTTCCTGTATCTCTAACTTACAAAGTATTTATGGTACTGGTGTAAGTCAAGCATTCACACAAATATACATTTTTTTTATGCAAGAATGTAGGCACCAAAGGGTAGAAGCCTACAAATTGTTTCCTTCAAAATAATAGAAATAAGATAACATAGAGCCAAATTCAAGACCCGCTCCTTTTGAAATGCCGGGACTCACTGCGTTTAAACCCTCAACGGCCGCTGGCATTGAGCAACACTTGACCGTAAATGTGCCGGCGACTTCGAATTAGAAGGAGGTACAGAAAACTGGGAAAAATTATGGGAGGGGAACGAAGGACACTGGTATGCTTATCCGACCCTCCAAAGCACTCGGCAGTCACTTTTTCTCGGATGTTTGCACCCATATGTTTACATGCGTGGTGAATTTTGTGATTTTTTTTTTATATATCTTCCGCGAATCATAGCAAATGACAGGTTGTGTTTAGGAAGCTATGAAACACATTGCCAGGTGTGCAAGATGATTCTCTTCACATCTGTATGAAAAATATATCGATTTTAGAACTTCGAAAAAATTGTTCTCGGGCTGGCTAGGGGAGCCTGAAAATTTCTGAACCCACGACCATTGAGGGGATAAAAGTATGGAAGCCATTGGTAGTTGGAAACACAGGCAAAGGAAGACAGTTCCATAGATGATCTGTTGCATACTTGAAGGACTGGGAGTAACGGTTAACTCTTGTATTAGAAAGCTGGACAATTAACAGCTAGATGGGTGGTATGCACCTGTTGTAGTGGTGAAAGGATACCAACAGACAGTTAAAGGAGCAGTAGCCATTGAAGCAAAGCAAAAAAAAAAAAAAAAAGAAAGAAAGAAAAATGCAACAGTACGGCCATGAGATAGAGGCTGAAGGTTGCCAATATGAGGAGAGTTAACCCCTCCATGGCTGCCGGCGTCGAATGATGCTTAGCCAATAGATGGCCACAGGGATCATTTGAACGCGGCCTATAAAAAAACAGCGAAAATTTTGAGGAAGTGAACGAACATTCTGAATGTTTTCAGACTGACCTAGACGTCTAAACACTCCCACACTCCCCACACATTAGTACACTGCGCACTTCCGTGATGAGTGGACGTCTGCGTTCCCTCCGCCTCTCTCCCTGCCCCTACCTCCATCGAGCGCAGCCCTCTCTGGTCCGGTAGGCTGCCCACCAGCCCCGAGATATACAGCTTTACCCTTTTTCCTTACCCAGGCAGAAAATATCATACTTTCCCACACTCACGACACAAAGACACCAACATATGCAGTGAAAATTAAAAAGTAAAATGATAAAGAAACGTAAACGTGTTAATACTGGAAAAATATGTTTTTTTTCCGTCTGTATGCATATTTATTTCTGGTTTGTCTTTCTATTCTACCAACTTGACTTATATTTTTGAACCTGCATTACGATTGTATATATTGCAAAAATAACAAAGTAAAATGATAGAGAAACTTAAACGGGTTATTACGGAAAAAAAAAAAAAACGTTTTTTCCCCCGTCTGTATACGTATTTATTTCTGCTTTGTCTCTCTGCTCCTAATAATTTGACTTATTCATAGTTTTGAACCAGCATTACGTTCTCTATTTAGCCCTCACTCCCTCTTCCAACCATACTCACAACGCTAACTTGCAAAATAACTTGAAACTACCATAAACATATTTTATATCAACAATGTGGTAAAAAATTCACAATAACTTTTTTTCAAGTCAATTGCAACAATTATGTACTGAAATCATTCGATATCATCATATCTAATATATGTGCAACATTTCAGCACTATTCACATTGTTTTGGGGGTTAAAATAAAATAACACGTGCAATGGTGCGCTGCAGTAATGCACTACTGCGGCGATATCTGTTGCCGATATTTCTGCAACTTACGCTCTCCATTGCAAGCCACAGAATGGGTTTAGGAAGCTGGGATTTGCACCGTTATGTGCATCTGAACTTCCTCTTCAGTATGGCTAGGGGGAAAAAATGGTTTTTCGAAACTTGGAAAATGGCCCCAGCATAGGCCAGGACGCACGTAAGATTCCGGACCAACGGCCATGGACAAGTTACTGAGACGAAAAGCCATTGACTCCGTCTCTTTGAGAAGAGCTGTCTGTGGGGAACCTCCCCACATGAAATCTGTACTCTACACAGGGGCATATAAAATCCGTTTATAAAGTCAACTACTGTGCAGGGGTATAGATGTCTCAGAGTCGGCTTAGCACACCTCATCACTTGGAAGCAAATTTTACGAGACAGGCAATATGATCTTAGCGAGATGAATCCCGGGAGAATGAAATCCCAAGTCTGTTCAAAGATGATGCAGGATTGAGCTGGGTGTTGTTAAAATTAGAGGATATTCATACTGTAGATTTTGACGGGTCGGAAGATGTAAAAAGTAAGGTTTTGATTAATTGAAAACAACGAGATTACTTTTACTCCAATCACTTTAGGTGTGCCATGGCCTCGTTTCCTTGCTTGTTGAAGTAACTGCCGAGATGGACTCTGTAGGAAGTGAATGGGAAGGTAAAGGGTGGAGTCATCAGTGTATGAGTTAATTGGGTTAGATGTACAGCTCAGAAGGTCACTAATGAATAGAAGGAAGAGAGTTGGTGATAGGACAGAGCCCTGGGAAACAGTATTATTGATAGCATTAGGAGATGAATGTGCAAGTCTATAACAGCAACAATAGAATTTTCAGAAAGGAAGCTAGAGATGAAGGCAGAGATAGAAGGATAGAAATCATAAGAGGGCAGTTTGGAAGTAAAAGATTTATGCCAGACTCAATTACCGGTGAAATGGCAAAGCTTTCAACAAAGTCCTGAAAAAAGGATGGCCAGGAGCAAGAAAGGAATGTGAGAAGATCGCCAGTGGACGTCCAAAGCAGAACCCATACTGACGATCGGAAGGAATGTTATGATATGGAAAGTGCTTTAAAATGTTATTGTTGAAAATAGAACAAAACTTTAGAAGAACAGGATGTTGAAGCAATTGGGCGACAGTTTGAGGGCTGGGAATGGTCACCCCTCTTTGGAACAAGCTGAATGAGAGTAAACTTCCAACTAGAAGGAAAGGTACAAATTGACAAAGACAAAAGAGTTCACCTAGGCAGGGTATAAGCACAGAAGCACAACTCTTGAGGACAGCAGAAGGGACCCATCTGACCCATATGTCTTGCTAGTAATGAAGCCAGTGATGGTAGAAAACACATCAGTTGAAGAAATTGTATTATTAGCCATGAGGAAGTGAAAGGGAAGAAGTGATGGAGGAACAGCACTGTAATTGTCTAAGATGGAATCCGAGGAGAAAGTCTGAGAAAGGAGATATGCTTTATCAGTAGAAGCAGCAGCAGTCATCAGAACAGAAAAAAGGAGAGAAGGATGATGCAGAAATGTTATTATAAAGGTTTTTTGCACGAAGCCAGCAGGAGTGGACGAACATGAGTTGGAGAGCTCAGATCATTTGATAAGAAAGAAATTATTTAATCAGGACGAAGGACAGACTTTGCACAGTTCTCGACAAAAACATAAAAGAGATGAGATTCAGGGGTGGGTTGGCTCAGGTATGTACAGCTGAAGAAAGTTGTGCCTTATACACCTGTCTGCCAGTTAGGACCCTTATGCGTGATACAGCCACTAGTGAAGCAATAGCCAGACACTCAAATATCTGGTACCGCTGTGTGGGAGAGGTGAGGTTAAGGGAGGAGGAAGGCTGGGGGAGCTGTTAGTTCATACCCCTCCCTCCTCCGTCCCCATCCTTCTCATACAGTCGCCAAAAAGATGAATGTTGGCTACTGCTTCACTACCACTTGTCTCGCATTTACTATTTCGAGGTGGTGAGCGAGTGTATAACGCGGAACTTTCCTCGGGTATACACCCACGCACCAGAGTTTCTGTATCCTGCTCGGTGGAAGGAAATGGAAGTCATGGTTAGAGAGAGAGCAAGCGAACGGACAACCGTGAGTGGTAGCTTGGTTCTGAGCCACGAGGCGGATGGTGAGAAAGCTAATGAACTTGGATTCGAAACAATTCCATGCTATTCACCTGCCAGACACTATGCATTCGTAACATACACAGCATATATTATAACACATACTACTATGTTATCATGGCGTCCTGGGAAACGTGCTCCAGACACAACGCATCTATTTCGGATCCCCATCATAGAAATGAAGCATCGAGCCAATTTCACTGCAGTCTGCATCATGGAGGCTAACACTGGACAAGGTGAGGTTTATATTGTTTTTGTTGGTGTGCTGACTGATCTTATAAAACAGAACCCAATACTGGTAAAAAGAATCCGGTAGAAAATTACGTAATGTGTTACCATAAACTGTCATGACGAATTGTTGTTCTTAATGTCTAATTATTATAGTCATAATGTGAACATGACATTAACAACCGGGAAAAAGATGGTATGTTAATGTCATGTTCACATTATGAATAAAATAATTCGATATTAAGAACAACAATGCACATAACAATTTATGGTAACACATTACATAATATTCTATCGGATTGATGATACCAGTATTGAGTTCTGTTTTATAAATGAAGTTCAATCAGCACACCGACAAAAAAAAAAATATATATGAACCTCACCTTGTCCAATGTTTGCCTCCGTGATGCAGACTGCAGTGAAATTGGCTCGATGTTTCATTTGTATGATGGGGATACGAAATAAATGGGTTGTGTCTGGAGCACGTTTCCCAAGACGCCACGATAACATAGTAGTCTGTTTTATAATATATGCTGTGTATGGTACGAATGCATAATGGTTGGCATGTGAATAGCATAGAAATGTTTCGAATCCAAGTTCATTAGCTTTCTCACCATCTGCCTCGTAGCTTGGAACCAAACTACCACTCACGGTTGTCCGTTCGCCTGCCCTCTCTCTAACCCTGACTTCCACTTCCTTCCACCGAAGGGGGTACAAAAACTTTGGTGAGTGGGTGTACGCTCACGATCACTAATTTCTGCTCAGGGGTGCCCCCTTCCTACCCCTATATACCCAGGGAGGAGGGTAAGAGGGGACGAAATGAGCTCCACCTGCCTCTACCCCAGCTCCCAACCCTCCCTCCATACCTCTATACCTCCACCTGTCATTCTTAACTGGCAGTTACATCTCAAGCTGACTTCATACTTAACACTCTTGGTCCCAGTACTAATACGGGTATAAAGCACTAGGATATGTAAAAAGCATATGATACAACTATCAACACGATGTTCTAGGAAGGAAAGGGTTTGTGTTGATCAGATATTCATTCTTAGGTCTTTAGTAGGAAAGTTTCTAGAGAGGGGAAAAAGTTGTAATGGACCTTCATGGATTTGGAGAAAGCAAATGACAGGGTTGATAGACAAGGGCTGTGGAAAGTATTACGAATGCCTGTATATGGAGTAAATGGCAAGTTGTTGAATGCCGTGATGAGTATGTATAAGGGTGCTAAGGCTGCATTGTGTATGGGCAGTGAATTGAGCAAATTTTTATATTTGAAGCTTGAATTAAAACACGCATGTGTTATGTCTCCAAGGTTGTTCAATCTGTATATGGATGGGGCTATACAAGAGATACAAGGCAGGGCGGTGGATGTTGAAGCAGCCATAGTGAGAGAGGGCAATGTTTGGAATCTACCTGTACTGTTGTTTGCAGAAGATACTGTGTTGTTAAGTGAAGATGAAGGGGAGCTACAAGGCTTGGTGGATGAGTTGGGGACAGTGTGTAAGAAACGGAATCTAAAGATGAATATAGGGAAGAGCAAAGTTATGGTCTTCGAGAGAAATGAAGTCACTGAATATACGGTGAGGTTGGGTGAGGAGGAAATGGAAAGTATGAGTGCACTTAAGTACTTGGATAGTGTGATAACTAAGGATGGAAGATTAGAGGGTGAAGTGCTTGAAGAGATACAACAAGGAAGAAAAGTTGCTAGTTCTTTCAAAGCAGTGATAAGAAACAGGGAAGAGAGCATGGAAGTGACAAAGTTACTGCATGACAGAACTGTAATACCAACTCTAACGTATGGAAGTGAAGCCTGGACCTTGTTGTAGGGACACAAGTCAAGAGTGAGAGCAGTGGAAATGAGTTATTTGACAGGAGCAGGGGGAGCCACATGGAGAGACAGACTGGCAAATGAGGAGGTGAAGGAGTGTTGTGGTGTGGATGTGGATGTGATAGGAAGCGTTAGGAGAAACACACTGAGGTGGTTTGGACATGTAGGGAGGATGGAGAGCGAAAGAGTGACAAGAAGAGTGTATGTGAGTGAGGTGGAGGGGGGGAGAGGGAGGGGGAAGCCAGGGATGAGATGGAGGGATGGAGTGAAGAGGTATGCGAGAGAGGGGGATGTGAGCTGTGAGAAAGACAGTGAAGTGGCGGGGGGCAGGGCGACATGGAGGTGAATTGTTTTTGGCCACCCCTTACGGGATTATGGCGTCTGGCAATAGATAGGTACAACACGCTGCATGAAGAAATTAATGCATTATGACGTTGACAGTAACACAAAAACGATAACAACGGTCATTCCAAGCCTCATACTTGCTTGCGCTTGCGTGCGTCCGTGTCAGTGTCTGCGTGTTTGGGTGTGTCTGTGTCTGTGTGTTTGGTTGTGTATCTATGTGCGTGCATGAGTGTGTGTGTGTGTGTGTAAGTGTGTGTG
>JAGKTI010019205.1:0-17158 GCA_018397915.1 Birgus latro | reverse complement strand
GGTACGGGTTAAGTAAAAACCAGTCACCAGGTGGGGTATCATATCTCGGGGTAGATTTAACATGTAAAGTACAGGGATGGGTTCTTGAGCCTTGGGTTTCCCCCTCAACCAAGTCCTAAACCCACCCAAATGAGTCCAAAAACAAGTTTCTAGCTAACCTAAACCTCCAAACATCTTTAAAACAAGCTAAACTAAGCCTAAAAGCAGTTTATAACTCACCTAAACCCAAAAATAAAATATGAAAATCATCAAATATATCTGGCAAATATCAAGCTTAGTAAATTGTACCCCAAAATGACAATGTTCACCCCACCTATGGCTATCTATCTATCTATCTATTGCCAGATGCCTCAATCCCGAACGGGGTGGCCACAAACAAATCGCCTCCATGTCACTCTGTCCTCTGCCATTTCACTACCACGCTCCCAACTCACACCCCCCTCTCTCATATACCTCTCCACTCCATCCCTCCATCTCATCCTCGGCCTCCCCCTCCCTCTCGCCCCCTCCACCTCACTCACATACACTCTCCTCGTCAATCTTTCACTCTCCATCCTCTCCACATGCCCAAACCACCTTAACGTGTTTCTCCTAACACTTCCCATCACGTCCTCAACCACACCACAACGCTCCTTCACTTCCTCATTTGTTAGTCTCTCTCTCCATGTGACTCCACATGCTCCTCTCAAATAACTCATTTCCACTGCTCTCACTCTTGACTTCTGTCCTTCCAACAGGGTCCAAGCTTCACTTCCATATGTCAGAGTTGGTATCACAATACTGTCATGTAACAACTTTTTCACTTCCATGCTCACCTCCCTGTTTCTTATCACTGCTTTCAACGAACCAGCAACCTTCCTTCCCTGCTGCACCCTTTCGAGCACTTCACCCTCCAGACTACCACCCTTACTCATCACACTGCCCAAATACTTAAATTCACTCACATTCTCCACATCCTTCCCATCCAATCTCACTGTACACTCACTGGCTTCACTTCTCTCGAAGACCATCACTTTACTCTTCCCCACATTCACCTTTAGATTCCGTTTCTTACAAACTCTCCCAAACTCATCTACCAAGCCTTGCAGCTCCCCTTCGTCTTCACTCAACAACACAGTATCATCTGCAAACAACAGTACAGGGAGTTTCCACACACTGCCCACTCTCACTAGGGCCACTCCAACATCCACCGCCCGACCCTGTATCTCTTTTATAACCCCATCCATGTACAGATTGAACAACCATGGAGACATGACACATCCTTGTTTCAATCCAACCTTCAAATGCATAACCTGGCCAATATTCTCGTCGTCATTGACCAGCTGAAAAAAAACATCATGAACAACGAATGTGACAATTTAGGGCTCAGCAAGCATGCAACGGTGTTGACAGGGCCCTTCGTTTTTATGCTGACCTCCACAGAGATGGGGTTAACAAGAGGAAGCAGTCTCTAATCACAAAATTCAAGAGAAACCCAAGAGACCCTGCCCCATCGACCAGCCGTCCTGCCACCCCTCCCCAAGCAGCCAGCGATCCTAGCATCCCTAACCTTTTTCATTCTGATGACCTCAGTGACGATTCTGACTTCGAGGGATTCATGAGAGAGGCAGAAAAAACACAGCAAGATGTGGAAATATCTGCCAACAGTCATAGTGATGACTTAGGCCCCGCGGGGCGACAGTAGCCAAGCCTTGTCCCGCCACCAGTCCCGTACACCAAGCCAATCTTCACATCAGTGTAAATGCATTTTTTTTTTTTAAATGTTTCTTACTTATGATGTTTTCTCATTAATATCACTGTACAGTACATCAGTTCGTGTTTGTTTCATTTATCATCGTAAAATTAAGAGGTAGAGTCGAGAGAAAGAGTGGGAAAAAGTGCTTACCTTGGGGTGATGTCGACCAATTTGCCTTTATTTCATATATTTAATTGTTCGAATTTTGCGAATTTTGATTTTGCAAGGTTTTTTGTCGACCATATTCTCGAAAAATTGGAGGGAGCACTGTATTTGAAAAGTGCTTAAAATTAAGTTATACCAATAACGTACTTTCTAAATGCTAAAAAATTAAAAAAGGGGCCCGCATTATTATTAATATATATTTAAGACATCAAGCTTTCATCACATGGCAAGTGGTTTGTGTGTTCGTGCATCGGTGCGTGGCGAGCTGGTGGTGTCACTATTATTTCCTCGTGCTCTGCCTTAGTCAACCCATCTCATTTCCCTCCACATCATTTCCCTAAAGTCCCTGATATACTGCTCAACGGTGACGAGCGATAAGTGAAATATGCAAAGTGAAAATGTTTGTAAGATCGTACAAATTAAGGTGTACAAGGTGTACAGTACAGTATTTGAAAAATGCTCAAAATTATGTACACAACACGGCATGCAAGGTACAAATGACACCTCCAATACCCGTCCATAATTCATCTCTTGCCAGTGAAGACAATCAGAAGGATAATTCACTGTTCCCTGATGATGTCCCTGAAGATAATGGGTAATGATTTTGAAGGATTTGCTCTGAGGGATCCTTCACCAAGTGCTGAATGATGATAAACACTCGATAAGGTGGCGGGGTAGAGGGAGCCAAGTGAACTGGAATTGTTACACAAGAAAACATGTACAGTATATATATGTTTTATTGTCAGTTTTGTTGTGTCCAAGCCTTGCTTAAATTTTACTGTGTTATGCAGTAAATTATTTATAATGCCATCTGAGAAAAGTTATGAGGCAAAATAAATAATATTAAAAAACAAATAAATATATAATATAATATAAAAATAATAAATAAATAACAATAATAAATGATAATACATAATAATAAATAATATTGATAATACATTAATATGTTGATATTGTACTTAAAATGCAGCTTGTTTTCTTGTTCCCCCCCCCCTCTGGGATAATAGCTGCCATCAAGAATGCATTTTCTAAAATAGATCATGAATTCCTCATGCAACTGGTAGCATTCTGTGCTGATGGGGCCAGTGTAAATTTTGGTGACAGAAGTGGTGTGAAAGTCAAGATAACTGCAGATTGTCTATGGTTGGTTTCAATTTGGTGTCTACCACACTGCCTTGAGCTAGCTGTCATCGGCATGTTGAAGAAATGTAAGGAAACAGACCAAATATTGGATGTTTTGCACTTAATTTACAAGATCTACCATTACAGTGCAAAAAAACAACGAGAGCTGAAGCTTCTGGCAACCGAATCAGGGGTTAACATAAGGACTCCTTCTCAAGTCAGAGGCACAAGGTGGACACCCCACACAGAGAAAGCACTTGAGATTCTGCTCAGCAGCAGCACAAAAACAACAGGAGATGTTGGTCAGTACCAAGTGGTCCAGCAACACTGTGAACATCTCGGAGGGACAAGTAGTAATGTTGAAATCAAAAGGAGGTCAAAGATGGTGTCAACCAGACTGGCAAATTTGCTCCTGGACCTTTTCACCATAATATCCAAACTCAGCAAAACCCTCCAATCAAACAAAACAATTTTTCCCACTGCTATTTCTGCCATACAGAATACCCTCTACAGACTGACAAATATGATCAACCAGCCAGTGAATGGTGGATACCTTCAAAAACTTTCTAGGGTAGAGGAAAGTGGGGGCAATGAATTTACATATCAGGGTATAGCTATTACTGATGTACCAAGAGGAAATGATTCCTCAAGCACTGGCAGTCTGCATACAACTACAACAGAAGCTATTAAATCATCTATCATTCTCAAAGTCAATGGATTAAAGAGCAGAATGAGTGCACTCTTGGAACACCCTTACAATGTACTAGGACTGTCCAAAACAACTGCCACTTTCAAAGTTTTCAATCATGATGCCTGGCCTGAGGATGACAATGCCTTGGTAAATTATGGAGAGGCAGAGATAAAAACTTTGCTCTACTGGTTCAGTCCACTACTGATCAAAAACAAATGCTGAGGAAGTTTTAATTCAGTGGAACAATCTAAAAACACTCGTGGCAAAAGAATTTCAAGATAAGAGCTACACTGGCCTATGGAAAACCATGCTGGCAAAACAACCCTACAAGGAGGATTTCAAAGACCTGCACCTTGTGCATTATCTGCTGGTACTGCCAGTAAGTGCTGTTCAGTGGGAGCACGTATTTTCAGCACAAAATCATGTGAAGTTGGATATGCGCAGCTCACTGGCAACAGAAACACTAGAGGACCTCATTAGAATTTCAGCAGATGGACCAGCCCTAAAAGACTTCGACCCTCAAAATTCTGCTATCAAGTGGACAGCATCTTCAGCTAGACCAAGGAAGCTTAAATACAAAGAGCGACCAGATGAACTGGATACTGACGAAGAGCTGTAAAAACTACAAGTTTTCCTGTCAAAAAGGATAATAATTTCTCTCATGTTACAAATCTGAACTCTACTCTCATATTTTAATTATTTTCAAGTATGATAACCCCTTTATTTAGCTACATTATGTCCTATTATCATAATTCAATAAATGCAGAATTCATTTATGTATATGCACAGTACAGTATACAAATTCCATATTTATGTTTATATACAAGCAAACATATTATTTTTTTCAACCTAGGCTACAATAAATAACTTGCAAGCTGACTAAATATTTGTTAGTTTTCCTCTGGATAGTAAAAAATTTTCTTAGCTGGTAAAATTTTTTAAGTACTCGCCGGTGGCTGGGAAGATAAACTGTTGACTTTCAGCGCTGTTGTAGCCATAACGCTTTTCTATCTATCTATCTATTGACAGATGCCTCAATCCCGCACGGGGTGGCCACAAACAAATTGCCTCCATGTCGCTCTGTCCACCGCCATTTCACTACCACACTCCCAACTCACAACCCCCCACTCTCATGTACCTCTCCACTCCATCCCATCTTCGGCCTCCCCCTCCCTCTCGCCCCCTCCACCTCACTCACATACACTCTCCTCGTCAGTCTTTCACTCTCCATCCTCTCCACATGTCCAAACCACCTTAACGTGTTTCTCCTAAAACTTCCTATCACGTCCACAACCACACCAAAACACTCCTTCATTTCCTCATTTGTTAGTCTGTCTCTCCATGTGACTCCACATGCTCCTTTCAAACAACTCATTTCCACTGCTCTCACTCTTTTCATGTATGAAAACATCTTAACATGGAGAAGTCCATATGTCGCTTTTTTCGGAATGGCTTGGGCCCCAATTAGTCCATTCTAGTGAGGTTTTACTGTATATATTATACCATTTGATTATTATAGTGAATGTATAATACAGTATAGAACTGCAATGGTAGTGAAAAATTGTTGGTGCCATCCGGACTAATGTCTGATGTATCGGAAAAAGTCTGGGATACCAGGAGCAGGTCCGGATGTCGCTTCTTTCGGAATGGCTTGGGCCCCAATTTGTCCGTTAAAGTGAGGCTTTACTATATGTATAAAAGTTCTTGGAAAGGAATAGTAATCTTCCCACTATCCGACATAATAGAGCCAAAAGCATGACCTTGTCCGGACAGTGGCCCTGAAGCTCCAGCACTAATCATTCATGACTCTAACCTAACCTAAATCAGAAAACCACCTACCTACCTCCCTACCAGACATGCATAGCACTTATTTAAGTCCCCTTTCACATAAATAATGCACACAAAGTATGAATTAACTGAATTTTAACCAAAAAATGATGATATAGAGGTGAGTAAGGCATAGGTGCTCACAACTTGCCAGCAAGTGTAAGTATCAGACATGGAAATCACTGTGAAAATCACCCTTTATCACACTGTATGCATTAAATAATGGACACAAAGCATGAATTCATTGAATTTTAACCCAAAAATGATGATTTTGAGGTGAGTAAGGCAGGGGTGTTCATGAGTTGGCAGCTTAGTGTAAATAAGTATCGGACGTGGCGGTCACTGTGAAAATCATCATTTCTCACATCTTATGCACTAAAATATGGGATACAAAGCATCAAATAAATAAACTGTTACCGGAAAAAGAGTTAGGTATGGCAAAGGTGTTCACTGTTCACCAACTGCACCGGACATTCTTGACCCTAACCTCACCTAACCTAAATCAGAAAACCACCTACCTACCTCCCTACCGGACATGCATAGCACTTATTTAAGACCCCATTCACATAAATAATGGGCACAAAGCATGACATAATTGAATTTTAACCAAAAAATGATGATTTTGAGGTGAGTAAGGCAGGGGTGTTCGCCAGCTGACTACATAATGAATGTAAGGAAGAGACATGATTATTACTGAGAAAATCACCTTTTCACAGCCTATGCACTTAAATATGGGACACAAAGCATAAAGTAAATAAAATGTTACCAGAAAAATTATGATTTAGAGATGTGTAGGGCAAAAATGTTCACCAGTTGACTAAATAGTGAACGTATGTAAGAGACATGGTAATCAGTGTGAAAATCACCTCTATCACAGTCTGTGCACTCAAATATGGAACACAAGGCATGAAGTAAATAAAATGTTACCAGAGAATGAGGATTTAGAAGTGATTATGGAAAATATTTAGCAGTTGACAATGTTTTCTTAGTCCATGATTGTTGTTTACCCCAACCTCTAAGGTTTTTACAGAGGTAATAATTGCTCTTGAAGCATGTCCAGTAATCCAGTGTTTAACTACACTTAATCCTTAGCACTGTGACTTATGATTATTTAAACAAGAACGAAAAGATACCGCAAACGATCGGACAGCCATCCACTGTTCACAGGAGTTGAGACAGAACTAAGAGGAGAGGGGTAGCACGGGAAGGGAGCTGGTTGGCGCACACGGGAAATTCAAACTGACGCAGTCGGAAAAAATTGGATTTTTTCTGTTTTTTTTTCAATCTTTGGGCATTTTGGGGTTTCAGCCATCAGCCTACGATGTCCAAAAAGTGAGGTCACCGGATAGTGGTCGTCCGGATGGTAGAGAGATTACTGTTTTTTTTTTAATCTTAATTTTTGTGTGTATTTTTTTCTATGGCAATTTCAATAAAGTTTGTAAGTCAGTAACCCGCACCAGTTCCATGACTCTCTGTAGCTATACTGTACTATTTAGCTTCAAATAATGGGCAGGAATCGTCTTGCTTTAAAGTTGTTTGTCCCCAATTTTGAGATCAGTCTCTTTTCCATAATTAGATAATGAAGCAAATTAATGGTTATCAATTGCTAGCTGTAAATCTGAAATTAACAGCTCCACATCTTTAACAGGAATTGATGCTGGGTAAAATGCATTAGTTTGCATTACCAGTACCCAGTTTTGATCGTTTAATGTCTGTAATAAAAGAACACAATAGTTATGAGAATAGCTGTTAACAAAACTTTCCATTGTCTGACAATTCTTGCAAAAATTCATACAATAAATATTCCATCCACCCATCATCCAATCCTACGTTGATCCATGAGGAGCGTAATAGCCCGGGGCTAGGCAAGCTGGTCCTGACATTTAAGATGAGAGTGACCAGCCTCAATCATCCTTGAGTGGTATACATTAACAATAAACCCCAACCACCCCTTGGATATAAACTTTCACCAGCTCAATCTGACTGGAGCACCATAATTACCCACTAAACCACCACCACAATAAATGCGGAGGTGATTAGCACAAGGCCCTAAGGGGGGTAGGGTGGGGGGATGAACTCTAAAGTTGGAGTACTGTCACACAAGTATTAGGAATAGCAAAGTGGGCTTTTGTATCACTGTAAAGTTTAGATATTCAGTTTTTTTTTTATCATAAAATTCTGCACTAGTGTGCGCCATTAGATGAAGTGCAAAACCCCTCACACTGTAACCCTCAGTACATCATAAAGTTTCTTATAATTCTGAGGATGAAATTGGATGAAAATACTCTATAAACAGGTAAATATTCTTCACTAATATGTTTACAACAACACAGAATGAGTTTGTGTGTTAGTGCTTGTTTTTAATGTGTGTGTTACCAATAAACACAAATTTGGGACAAAAAGATGTCTTGTTCTCTACGTTGTACTTACATTATTAATTTTTACCAAAGTATTGCAGTGTTAAACAAACAAAAAAGTGTTAAGGCAATAATGAATGAAGAACGTAACACTAGGAAATCAACCATTACATTAATAATGAAACAAACACAGAATAAACAATGCATAACAAACAATAATGGAGATAAGGGGTGTCTGTTTGTTTATAGATGTTTGTTGATGGGTTTTATATGATGAACATGCACAAAGTATAATAAAACACTGAAAGAAGCATAACAGTCTGTCAGAAAAGCCGCCAAACTAGAGAAAACAGCCGTGAGTATCAACAAACAACCCAGAGAGGGTCCAGACCAAGTGTGGTGATTGGTCTGCTAATCAGATTCGTGTTGTGATTCACCACAGCTTTGAAACACACACACTCATTGGGTGGTGGCCGCGGCAAAGATGGCGGCCGCACTAGCCATTACGACAACATAACATCACCCCACTGAGATATGCCACCTTGTACCTGTACCCTGGAGGTAGGAGAGGCAGCTCCCAGCCACAGGGAGTGAAAGGTACCTTCCTTCAATAGGATTTTCCACCATACTGCCAATATCATAAGGGCCAAAAACACACATTCCTGGGATAAAGGAAGGATGGGAGAAGACAATGGTATACCTAACACGATTTTTGCTGCGGTGGCATTTATGGCCTTGTGCTACTCACCTCCTCAAATATAATATTATATTACCGAGATTCCCGGAACTGTATTTTATCTATATAATTATATATCTATTATCATATGCCTCAATCCAATAAGGGGTGGCCACAAACAAACTGCCCCCACATCCAATGTCACTTTACTGCCTTGCTCTCAGCTCAAACACCTCTCCACCCCATCCCTCCATCTCATCCTCAGCCTCCCCCTCCATCCACCTCACTCTCCTCGTTAGTCTCTCGCTCTCCATCCTCTTCACATGGCCAAGCCACTTCCAAGTATTTCTCCTAACGCTTTCTATCACATTCACATCCACACCACAACGCTCTTTCACTTCCTCATTTGTCAGTCTCTCTCTCCATCTAACTCCACATGCCCACCATTTAAAAAAAAAGAAAAAGAAAAAAAAAAAGACGTAAACCACTTGGCTTTTCGTCTCATTAACTCTCCTTCTCTTACTGATTCCCTTCAACCTTTGTCTCTTCGCCGCACTGTTGCATCTTTATCTCTCTTCTATCGCTACTTCAACGGTCACTGTTCCTCTGAACTGTCTGCTTGTATCCCTCCACCTCTACGACGGGCACGTAGTAACCATCTAGCAACAAAATCTTGAAGCATCTTTCCTGTCACAATCTTCTTTCTGATTGTCAGTATGGGTTCCGTCAGGGACGCTCCACTGGCGATCTTCTCACCTACCTTTCAGACTCTTGGTCATCCTCCTTTCGGAACTTTGGCGAAAGCTTTGCCATTGCACTTGACATCTCAAACACTTTCGATCAAGTCTGGCATAAATCTTTAATTTCCAAACTGCCCTCCTACGGTTTCTATCCTTCTATCTTGCCTTCATCTCTAGCTTCCTTTCTGGTCGTTCTATAGCCGCTGTTGTAGACGGCCATCGTTTTTCTCCTAGACCTGTCAACAGTGGTGTTCCTCAGGGCTCTGTTGTCCTATCACCAACTCTCTTCCTTTTATTCATCTATGACCTTCTAAGCTGTACATCTAACCCTATCCACTCATATGCTGATGATTCCACCCTTCACCTTTCCATTCGGTTTCCGCAATGTCCATCTCAGCAGTTACTTCAACAAAAAAGGGATGAGGCTATGGCACACCTAATGTCTGACTTGGCTTGTATCTCTGACTGGGGTAAAAATAATCTTATTTTTAATGCATCAAAAACTCAGTTCTTACACCTATCAACCCAACAAAATCTTCCTCAGGATTACCCACTAACGTTTAATAATGTCCAGCTCAGTCCTGCATCATCCTTGAACATGCTTGGGGTTTCATTCACTCGGGATTTGTCTTGGAAAGAACATATTACATCTCTTGTGAAATCTGCTTCCAAGAGAATAGGTGTGCTAAGCCGTTTCCGAACTTTCCTTACCCCTGCACAGTTGTTGACCTTGTACACGGGTTTTATTCGCCCGTGTATGGAGTACAACTCTCACGTGTGGGGAGGCTCCCCACATGCAGCTCTTCTCAGTAGGGTGGAATCAAAGGCTTTTCATCTCATTAACTCTCTCCCTCCTACCGACTCCCTTCAACCTTTCTCTCTTCGCCGCACTGTTGCATCTTTATCTCTCTTCTATCGCTACTTCAACGGTCACTGTTCCTCTGAACTGTGTGCTTGCATCCCTCCACCTCTACGACGGGCACGTAGTACCCATCTAGCAACAAACTATATCCCTTTTCTGTCCAACTCTCTAATGCAAGAGTTAACCGTTACTCCCAGTCCTTCATTTATGCAACAGGTCAACTCTGGAACTGTCTCCATTTCCTGCTTCCTATGATCTCCAGTCTTTCAAGCACAGAATGTCCAGGCATCTCGAAATCAACGGATCTTGAATTTGGCTCTCTTTTGTGTTGTTTAAAAAAAAAAAAAAAAAATGCCTTCATCCCAAAAGAGGAGACCATTCACAAACTACCTCCATGTCACCCTATCCTATGCCATCTGGCTGCCATCTCACTAACTTACACCATCCCCTCTCTTGCACCTCCACTCTCTCCCTCCATATAATCCTCAGCCTACCCCTCCAACCTCACTCACATACACTCTCCTGGTCAGTCTCTCACTCTTCATCCAATCCACATGGCCAAACCATCTCAAAGTAACTCTCTTTATGCATTCTTGAACATCCACATCAACACCACAGCACTCTCAAACCTGAAAGTCTAATTTCCAAAGAACCTCTACCTTCCAAAGATTAAATAGGGGTGTACTGGTACCACCTGTTATTACACAATCAATGCATATTTGAAGTGAAAGTAAGGCATGTTTGATTTTTTTTTTAAATCCATCGATCCATCACTCAATCCTATGTCACCCCACAGAGGAACATAGGAGCCAAGGGTTAGGCAAGTTGGTCCTGACATTTAAGATGACAGTGACCAGCCTCACTCATCCCTGAGCTCCCTGAGTGGCATTACATGAGCAATAAACCCCAACCACCCCTTGGATATAAACCTTCACCGGCTCAATCCAACTGGAGCACCGTAATTACCCACTAAACCACCAGGCGCCTAAATTTGGATGCCCCAAACTGCAAATGGTTGCTTACTAGTTGTTGGTGTTGGGTTACGAGCTGTAATTGACCAGCAGCCCATACACACCCTTGGCCCAGGCTAAGATGAACTTAACTGGAGGCAGTGGAGTTGCCTGGAACATCTGAGGCAGACACACAGGTGACGCAGGCCGTGGTGAGGCAGTGGTCGGCTCAGATTCACCCCACAAAAGTGCTAATTTGCCGTCTCAACTCCTGGCAAAATTGTGGGGCAGCATCATCTGTGGCCTGCAATGTAAACACTATGCCATTAGACAGTGATCATCAGTATGGTACAAGGCCTGGATTCTCACACATATTTATAATCAATTCCCCTGTTGTATATTATAGTTGTTTTTCCAGGAAGAACTAAAGACACTACAGCATTCTTCACTGTGTATTGGTGTTGTGATGAGGAGGGGTAGGCTGAGGTGGTTTGGACATGTGGAGAGGATAGGTGATGATAATTGGGTACAGAGGGTGAGAAGTGTTAATATTGGGGAAGGGGTTGGGAGGGGTAGACCGAGAAAGACATGGGACGAGGTCATTAAGTGTGACTTAAGGGTTAAGGGACTGAACAGGGAGGCTGCCAGAGATCGAGCAGCGTGGAGAACCGCCATTAGGTGACCAAGGCCAGCACATGCAAGCATGTTGGAGCCTTCAAAAATGAAACGATACGAAATGAAACGAAACGATCCTTCCTGCTAAAACAAACATACTGCACACTATGATAATTGTCCTCTTGTAGAAATTATTACAGCAACTCTATTCATTGCTTTTTTAGAATGATTAAGATATGGAGAGCCTCTATTCCTCTCCTTCCTGTAAATAATCTGACTCAGGACAAAGACAACCATACATACACCCAAAATTCCCATCTCAATACCGTGCAGGTTTCCATTTCTGTTAATCTGTAAACAGTGGCTTTGGAAAATCTACCTCACACCAGGTTCGTTTTGTTCGTTTCAGGTTTGAAGGCTCCAACATGCTTGCATGCGTTGGCTTTGGTCATCTAATGGCGGCTCTCCATGCTGCTCGATCTATAGCAGCCTCCCTGTTCAGTCCCTTAACCCTGAGGTCACTATTAATGACCTCGATCCACGTCTTTCTCGGTCTACCCCTCACAACCCCTCCCTCAATATTAACACTTCTCACCAGCACCCAATTATCCTTCCCCATCCTCTCCACATATCCAAACCACCTCAATCTACCTCTCCTCATCACAACACCAATACACTCCACTCCCAGCCTACCTCTCAACTCTTCCAGGTGAGGAAAAAAAAAAAAAGAAATGTTCAGTTGTGTATCCACTACAGTGTCCAAAAGTTTCGATAAATTCAGCACGCTTTCTGCTGCTATTGCTACACTACAAACTTCTGAGGTCTGAAGAATTAAACTGATTAAATACTGTGTGGTATTACAGCAGGATATATGATAACAGCATCGGCCTATCCGATTTTACCCTTTGAGGTATAGGGTCCTGAGGCTAGGCTAGGTGAGTACTGTACATGTAAGGGTAAGTTTTATGACCAGCCTACTTCCCTCAACAGCCCTACATGATCAAAAACCATCATCGTCCCTTTGGAAACAAACTAGGCTGGGCCATCAGGGCATTCTAACCACTAGACAACTTTTTAAACTTTCAAAATGGCCCAAATTACAATATATCGCCTAAAAATCCCCAGCCATATTGATCTCTGATTTTTGCCTATGGGCAGTCCCATATTCAGGCCATCCATTAGAACAGTACGGCTGAAATATCATGAGATTTCAAACAGCAGCATCAATAATTGGATTCCCTGTCTTTTCATAAAAATGTAATAATAATAATAATAATAATAATAATATACTTTAGTCTTTTGTACACTGTATAAAAGAAACTTGGTATGGATTGGGCTCTTGTCTATTAAAACTATGATAAAAGACATTTACACACTTTCACACATTTGAGACTAATATAAATACTGGATAATTATGAATAATTGCTAATTGCTAAGTGCAGGATTAATCATTTTTATACTTATTGGTACAAATGATTTCTTATAACTTGAGGTTCACTGTACAGGTGCATTTAGTCTTCTGCCTGATCTCAAGTATACATAGTTTTCGTAGAGCGGGTGAGTCACGCCCATCATAATTTTCCTAGCTTGTTTTATGACATTTAGTTTGTGTAACTCATCCAGTGGTGTCACATCTGCTTTTAGCCTTTTTGCCTGTTTTACTATTTTGTTGAGCTTATTTTTATCTTTACATGAGAGAGTACTGAACCATGTGGTTATTGAAAAAGTTATAATGGATTCAACAATTGATTTGTAGAGTAATGAGATTATTGTTTTGTCTACCTTAATACTGTTTAGGATGCGAAGGTGATGCACCCGCTCGTTACACTTGTTGTAGACTACTTTTGTGTTACTACCTCCTGATAATTTGTTGTCAATCATGATTCCTAGATATTTATACTCATCCACTCTATCTACAGTTTGAGATTTTATTACAAGTTGTGCTGGGGGGATCTGATTTTTCCTAAAGTCAACGACCATCTCAGTTTTTGAAACATTAAGATTTAAAAATTGTTTTCACACCATAAAACAAACTGATTCACCTGGCTGAGATAGTCACTGTCATCACCATTTCTTATTTTCCCAACTATAGCAGTGTCATCTGCATATTTCATAATAGTAACATTTCTGAAGTTACTCTGACAATCATTAGTGTATATGGTATATAAGACAGGTGAAAGTACACATCCTTGGCGAGCTCCCGTATTTGTGACTAAGACATCAGATTTAATATTTGATATGCTGACAAATTGTGTTCGGTTTAAAAGGTAATCAAGGATCCAAGAAATAAGGTTACTATTTACATTCATATTAAAGAGCTAGTTAATTAGCAAGTGGGGTTGAACAGTGTTAAAAGCACTACTAAAGTCAACGTATAGTATGCGAACACTGGAGTCTGGCTTTTTGAGGTGGCTAATAATTTGGTGGTTCATGGTTAGGACAGCATCCTGTACACTTCTACCAGGTGAACAGGCAAATTGGTGTGGGTCTTTGCACCCACTGATATGCATGCACAAAATATTCTTGACAATGCTCTCAAAACATTTAAATATCTCACATGTGAGTGCCACAGGCCTGAAGTCATTGTTAACTTTAGGACTTTGAGTTTTTGGTACAGGGATGATTTTTGATAATTTCCACAGGGCTGCGACTTTACCTTGGTCAACTGACGCCTGAAATAGCGTATGGAAAGGGAATGTTAGTTGCTCAGCACATGACTTCAGTACTCTCGTGCTCACATTGTTGGGCCCACATGCTTTTCCGATTCTCACTCTTTTTAATGATTTGCGAACCTCCTCAAGTGATATTTCAATACGACTATCATTTTTAACATTTAGTAGTGATCTTAAACTGGCATGTTCGTTTTCAAAATTGTGTGTACCAAATCTAGAAAAAAACTTGTTCAGTTCATTAGCATAATCTTTGGTGTTATCTGATTCTAACATTTTAGATTTTGTTTTGTAGCCACATAATAGTTTCAGACCTTGCCAGGTATCTTTAAGTTTGTTAGTTCTGAATTGATGTTCCACCTTGTCCTTGTATGCTTTCCTGGCACTTGATATTTTTCCTTCTATCCCTCAATCCCGCATGGGGTGGCCACAAACAAATTGCCTCCATGTTGCTCTGTCCCCCGCCATTTCACTACTCCGCTCCCAACTCACACCCCCCTCTCTCGTGTACCTCTCCACTCCATCCCTCCATCTCATCCTCGGCCTCCACCTCCCTCTCGCCCCCTCCACCTCACTCACATACACTCTCCTCGTCAGTCTTTCACTCTCCATCCTCTTCACATGCCCAAACCACCTTAACGTTCTTCTCCTAACGCTTCCCATCACATCCTCAACCACACCACAACACTCCTTCACTTCCTCATTTGTTAGTCTGTCTCTCCATGTGACTCCACATGCTCCTCTCAAATACCTCATTTCCACTGCTCTCACTCTTGACTTCTGTCCTTCCAACAGGGTCCAAGCTTCACTTCCATATGTCAGAGTTGGTATCACAATACTGTCATGTAACAACTTTTCACTTCCATGCACTAAGGTTATTCTGCCATAATCTTCATTCCTAACCAAATACTTCACTGTACTCACTCAGCAACCACAGCAACAAGAAACAGTAGGTTACAGCCCATAGTGTTATAGAAAATCTGTGAAAATAGTCATTTTGTGAATTCATTAGTCAATCTGTGAAATGAATTTTTAGACCAGGATGATTTGGGTTACATTTCAGTGAAAGTCAGGTTAGGTTTGGTTGAATATGGCTAAGGCGGATTAAATTTGGTTTAGATTATGCTCTGTCCAACTTACTAAAACCTAGTCATAACTTATTAAACAAACCTATACCAGGTAGACCTAACATTACTCGAACACTATCTAACCTAACCTAACACTTATTAAATAATACTGTATATTAAGCTCACCTAACTACAACCTTTATTTATACTAATATAACCGAGATATTCCCAACCTAAGTTAAATAAAATCCATTTCACAAACTGACTAGGGTTTTCATGAAATTACATTTTCCGCACATTCCCTGGAATATAAAATTTGCCTGCAAACAGGCAACCTGACTTCCTTCAGATCAGTAACTATTAGGGTCAAAACGGAATATATCCAAATACTATTAACTGAATTACTCCAGGTGAGTAAACCTCTAGCTGAAGCTGCTGGGTTAGGCTTACACTAGGCCTGACTGATCCAACACAAATCACACTGAATTGTTAATATATTCTAAATATAAATAACTACATGCATTGAGCGATCAACATTACACACACGTTTGTGCAGCATTTTATGGCTAAATGTATTGAAGAAATTGCCTTCAACAGTATGTGCATCTACCGTCGAGCTGACTATACCCAAATACCACACATACTCCCCAGTTACGTCATTATTACTAGACTTATGATACCTTGCTGCGCAAACCATTCCACTCCGAATAAGGTAATGAGGCAGTAATTCTAAATACAAGCGAGAAGCGCCACACGTCATCCAGCACAGGTAATGAGGCGGTAATGAGGCGGTAATGAGGCAGTAATTCATCTAAATACAAGCGAGGAGCCACACACGTCATCCACCCCTGGCAGCCTGGGACTGAACCCCATCTTATGTCCTCCTCATGGCTAATAATTATACTCTATATCAACTACCTATACACCTACATAATAACACAAGAAGCTAATAAACTGATATATATGAGAAAAACCATTTAAACAACCACAACAACACCGTAATTAAAGAATAAATTCATGGCTCACCTTCAACCAACTCACCCCATCCAATAAGCCTCCAGTGACGTCACATTACAAGCCTAACACATTTACTTAATGCTGAATTTTAGGTAGAGAATTTTGCCGCTAAATCATTGGTTTTTCAAGGAATAATTTATGTGCATATACTGAGTTAAGTAAGGTATTTCTTGCTATTAAGTTTCGGTACCGTTCGTTTTTTTTATTTTTTTTTAGTACACGATAACTTTTGCTGCATGTAAATAAATAGATAAATAAAATAAAAACGTGGATTATTGCATCATGTCAAATTATACTGTACAGTATATGGTTATATGGTAAGCATATAACCAAATCATATCCTATGCTGTGTGGTAACCGTAAATCCGAATGACGCCTGGTGGGTTAGTGGGTTAAGGCGGAGTCTATGAGTTCCATCTGAGGGTGTTTTTTTCTTTTTTTTGTGTGTGTCCGACTCTGGGCATAGGCTTTACAGCCTGCTATCAAGGCCCAGCAGTCCTCCTACATACCATACACCTCGACAGGTTGGAGATTTATTGCTCTCGTAATGACACTCAGGGATGAGGGAGGCTGATTACCATTGCCTTAAATGTCGGGAATGATGGCCTAGCCCTGGGACCCTACACTCTTGCTTATTTGGGGCAAAATGGGATTGTGTGTGTGTG
>JAGKTI010019204.1:0-17158 GCA_018397915.1 Birgus latro | reverse complement strand
ATGAAATTGATATGATATATACATAAAGAAAAATATAGTCAGTTTTGGAAGAAATTAAGGAACAACAAGAAAAATGTCACATAGGAACAACTGAAGCAATAAATAAACAAAAATGAAGTGTACAATATTCCCAGGAGTTAAAGGAAGGAAATCCATTAAAAATCCTTAACAATTGCCTTGACATATCAAATGACAAATGGAACCTCTATCCCTTTAAATATGACAATCCCTGCCCCTTTAAATATGATCACTCCTACCCTTTTAAATGGAATCTCTATCCTTTTTTAAATAAGACCACCCCAGCCCTTTTATGTGGAACCCCTGTACTTTGAAATACGACCATTCCTACCTTTTTAAATACGACTACTCCTACCCTTTTAAATACGGCTACCCCTACCCTTTTAAATACGACTACCCTTACCCGTTTAAATACGACCGCCCCTACCCTTTTAAATACGACCACCACTACCCTTTTAAATACGACCACCCCTACCCTTTTAAATACCATTACCACTACCCTTTTATATACGACTACCCCTACCCTTTTAAATACGACCACCCCTACCTTTCTAATGTTACTGGCGTAGAAACCCCAGTTGTGTGATAGAAATAGGAGAGGGAGATGATACGTGTACAGATAAAAGAAGCCGCTGAGAAATCAGTTAATCTTTTCCTATCGTGTTCTGACCTAATGGGTCTGACAAAGGGTCACTGTGTGTACACAGCGGTCAAAAAGGTTCACTGGAAATAGATTAGGAGATTATCATAAAGATCCTATTTCCCAGTTTAACTGCTCCTGTCCGTGAGAAAGTACAGTAAGCTTGAGAGGGGCGGAGCGTATTTTCAGAGTCACTGCCAATCATAATATGCCAAATATTTCTCTGACTTTCTTGATGGCTATGGGTGAGCTGAGTAAGGCTTTCATGGGTCGTACGAGGTACTAGTACTGTTTGAGTGGCTGGAGATTATTATTCCAAACGCCTAATGGCTAAATAACCGAAAGAGGCGGAGATACGACCTTTTATAAGCTCGATCTAACAGAGAGAGCGACACTTTTGAAGTCATTTTTCAAGAGACACATTCATACGTCTTTGTACAGGCACGTATTGTTTGGCACATCTTATTACACTTTCCCTAATAGTTTCTTTTTGCTTAATACGTGATGTTAATTTCAAAGGACACTGTTTTGCACCCTTAATAGTTTATTCACTACTCCATCTACACTTGTATTATTTATTCACTTTCTCTCACCTATACTTGTGTGTGATTTATACTAGGTTTTAACCCTGTCTCCAAGCCACTCGTGTTCGGTATCTGTGAGTATCGTTTGTGTACCTACACTCCACTGAGTTGTGATCTGGTTAGGTAAGAGTACCTAATTTATACTTATATTACGCAGAGCTATTTGTGCATTTTTCTCTTTGTAATCCGAACCCAGAATCAGTTTCCGGATGTGTGTGTTATAGTGTACAGTAAAGTTAAGTTAGTTTTCGTGTGAACTTTACCTTATCCCTTTTGGTGATTAATTTATGGGTTAAGAGTGCACCTTAATATACACGTCCGTAACAAATTTGGCGACCTCTTGCCAGGATTGCTCTATGGTAATTAATAACTTTGTCCTCTATAACAATTTGGTGGCCTTTTCCAGGATTGCCTGTTACATATTAAAAACCTTTGCAAATACACAGTGTTACTTTAATATGATCAGTGATAGTGATAGCTTACCCCAAAGTGAAAACTCTTAAGAAGCACGAGCTAAAATTGCTTGCCTAGGCCTTAAATGAGACAATTCCTGCCTCCATTAATAAGACTAGCTTACTTGATTTAATGTTGGATATCATGTTTGCTCATAGTGAGTCCTCCATAGCTAGTCCTGAGCCAGTTGATACTGAACAAGTCGTTGACCCTGAATCTTTATCATCGGAGACACCAGGGCCCACTGTTGTTTCTGTTCATGATTCTAGTGGCCAAATACAATTTGAGACAGCCAGACTTAAGATGAGGGAATTAGAATTACAAGCCCAGATGAGGAAATGGATCATGAATTCAGAATGAAGCCAGCTGATAGTTTACCTAGAGCTAATAGTTCATCTGGCAGTAGTTCATCTTTTGATGTTGCTAAGAACATCAAGCTGGTCCCTCCTTTTAACAAGCAAGACGTCACTAGGTACTTTCATATGTTTGGAAAGGTGGCAGGTCGTCTCTCATGGCCAGAAGACTCTTGGACAATACTGTTGCAGAGTGTTTTGAAAGGAAAGGCTCAAGAGGTTTATATTTCTTTATCAGTGGAGCAAAGTGCTAACTATGATTGTCTAAAAGAGGCCATTCTAAAATCATACGAACTCGTGCCAGAGGCATATAGGCTTAAGTTTAGATCCACGTTTAAACAGAAAGATCAAACTCATGTGGAGTATGGTAGAATACTTACAGATTTATGTGACAATTGGTTACGTGCTAAGAATGTTAATTCTTTCCCGAAATTGAGGGAATTAATGATCTTGGAGAGTTTTACTGATAAAATAGACAGGGATATTTCAACACACTTGGTGGAGAAGCAGGTAGTTGCCCTAAATGAGGCTGCCTTTGTTGATGATAATTGTAGTATAATTCATAAGCATGAACATAAGCCTCATTCGTTTGCTAAGGGTGGGAGAGTGAACCAACCAGTTTTTCTGAACCCTTCGTCTGGTAAAGGCAAATGTTAAGTGACACTAGTGGAAATGTTGCAACCCCAGAGCATGTTAGTTCCACGAAAGTAAGTGAGGACAGTGTTGCCAGAGGGTCAAGAAAAGGTGTCAGATTTTGCCAGTATTGCTAGAAAACGGGGCACTGGGAGGATTGGTGCTGTATGAAACGAGGGAAAAGTTCTAATATGAAACCTATTACTTTGGTAAACTCTTGGGGAGCTTTTGACATAAAAAGTGAGCAGCCTTCCACAGTTATTGTTAGCGGTAGTCAGCCACCACCCCAGCAAGTGCAAATTGTTGATAAGGCCAGAGTGGAGCTGTCAGTGGTTGATAGACAGACTCCTGTAGAGCCATTGTTAGACATTAGTAAGACTGGAGCAGTGCAATCGTCAGGTTCAAGTGAGAGTGGTAATAAGACTCCATCAGAGTGTCCTACCCCAAGTAGTACAGTAAGTGACTCCTCCCCAAATAATTTATTTGCTAACTTTATATCTAAAGGGTAAGTTTCACTTGATTTAAAAGGTGGTAAGGAAGTCACTATACTTAGAGACACAGGAGCTTCTCAGTCACTAATGTTGAAGGGGATTGTTGATGTAGCTGACCCTAATGAATGTGTCTTGTTGCAGGGTCTAGCTGAGTTTGTATCTGTTCCCCTAGTTGAGGTGAAGCTCCAGTCAGAGTTAGTTACTGGTTCAGTGAGAGTGGATGTTGTTGACCAACTTCCTGTACAAGGAGTCACTTTCCTTTTGGGCAATGACTTGGCGGGAGGACAGGTAAGTGCTATTCCCTGTGTGTCAAAAACTCCCCTGAGTGAGGATAGGACAACAGAGTTGGATTCTATTGTATTTCCCGCGTGTGCTGTAACCAGAGCTATGACGGCAAAGGCCAGCCGTGCTAATGTTGATAGTCATGGCACTGGCAATGCCGATGATGTTTTTGGGCTTGGTGATACCTTTTTCGCCCAGTTGATGACTCTGAGATTGATGATTCTCCTCACATTGATGTAAATGCAAGATTGGCTGATGTGCAAAGATCTGATCTAGAGATTGCCACTTTAGTTGACTCCGTAGTTAGGGAAGCTGAATGTGAGTCTGAAATGAGAGAATGTTATTGTTTACTGCCAAATGACGTATTAATGAGAAGGTGGAGATCTTCTAGTGTTGCTCATGATAACGAGTGGGAGACGGTACACCAGGTGATAGTTCCAAGGCCTACAGGCAAAGAATTATGTCCATTGCTCATGACTCTTCTTTAGCAGGTCATTTGGGGGTGAGGAAGACACTCTCCCGCATCTGGCAGCATTTTAATTGGCCTGGATCCGTCGAGATGTCGCACGGTTCTGTACGTCATGTCACACCTCTCAGCTAGTCGGTAAGAGCAATAAGCCGATCCCTGCGTCTCCTTTGATTACTCTACCTGTGTTTGAGGCCCCATTCACTAGAGTCCTTGTGGACATTGTTGGTCCTTTGCCTAAAACCTCTTCAGGCCACCAGTACATCCTCACAATGTTAGACATGGCCACTAGATATCCTGAAGCCATTCCCTTGAGGAATATTTCGGCTAAATTGGTTGTAAAACAGATGCTGACCTTCTTTACCCGTTTTGGCCTCTCTAAGGAAGTTCAATCAGACCTAGGCAGTAATATTAATTCCAGACTGTTCAAACAAACCCTTAAGGAGTTAGGCATCTCTTAGATCACATCCACAGCATATCATCCTCAGAGTCAGGGAGCATTAGAGAGGTATCACCAAACTTTGAAACACATGCTCAAGAAGCTTTGTGTTGATGAAAAGGACTGGGAAAAGTGTTTGCCCTTTTTAAGTTTGCAACTAGAGAGGCACCAAGTGAGTCTTTAGGCTACTCCCCATTTCAGTTGATTTTTGACCATGAAGTAAGAGGCCCACTTAAACTTCTCAAAGAACAATGGGTTCAGGATGATGATCAGATTATCTTGCTAGACTATGCGTCAAAATTTAAAGAAAGATTGGCCTATAGCATAGAAGTAGCCAGGGCACACTTGGAGTCATCTCAGGGGAAGATGAAGAGATGGTATGACCACGCTAAGAAAGTTAGGAACAGGATCTTCAACCCGGGTGACTTAGTCCTTGTTTTACTACCCATTCAAGGTCAGCCTCTGCTGGCAAGTTTTGCGGGTCGTTATGTGGTTGAGAAGAGGGTAGGTGAAGTGAATTATGTCATTTTAACCCCAGACCGGAGGAAGGAACAGAGACTGTGCCATATTAATATGATGAAGGAGTACCACAGGCGAGACGTGGACCCCCCTAAAGCTGCGTGTGTGGTGGCGGCTACCGAGTTGGCAGAGGACGAGGGCTGCCCTTTGACGTTGGACCAGACGACCAGTTGGAGAGGAAACCAGCGCGCTTGGAGTACGCTGGCTGATAAACTCTCCCACTTGACTGCAGAGCAACGTGCCGAGCTGGTTGCACTTCTCAGCAGGTTCCTTGATGTCTTCCGGGACACCCCAGGACGGACGGATGTGGCACAGCATGATGTGGTCGTTGGAGATGCTGGTCCTGTGAAGCAACCACCCTACCGGGCTAGTCCTTCGAAGCAGACCATCATCAAGGAGGAACTGAACTACCTGTTGCAGCAAGGGTTAATCGAGCCCTGTCTAAGTGAGTGGTGCTCCCCGGTCATAGTGGTTCCTAAACCCGATGGGTCCCATCGTCTTTGCATTGAGAACAGTAAAGTTAACTCTCTTACAAAAACTGACACCTACCCACTACCTAGAGTAGATGATTGTGTAGATGCTATTGGCACTGCTATGTACTTAAAGTTGGATTTGATGAAGGGATATTGGCAAGTCCCTCTCACAGAAAGAGCCCAAGAAATTTCCTGTTTTGTGGTTGGTGGCAGTACTTATAAATGTAAAGTCATACCCTATGGTATGAAGAATGCTCCAGCCACCTTCCAAAGGCTGATGAATGATATCACCCAGGGTTTGGATGGTTGTGTAACCTACATTGATGATGATGTGGTCTTTAGTAATACCTGGGAACAACACTTGAGTCAACTAGATTCCTTGTTGCAGAGACTGTCCTCTGCTAATTTAGTGCTCAATTTACCTAAATGTGAATTTGTAAAGGCTCAAGTGCAGTACCTAGGTTATGTGGTCGGTTTTGGCCAAGTTAGTCCACCTAATGTAAAGGTTCAGGCCAAAGTAAATTCTCCCCTACTCAAAAATAAGAGAGAGTTGCAACGATTCTTGGGTATGGTAGGGTACTACAGACGCTTTGTCCTGAACTTCTCTGATCTTGTAGCTCCCCTCACTGATTTGTTAAGAAAAGGAGTCAAAAATGAGTGGAAGCCAGAATGTGAGGATGCTATTCAAAAGTTAAAGCCATCCTATCGAGTCACCCAGTGCTTCAAGCTCCCAATTTTGACAAGCCTTTTAAATTAGCTGTTGATGCTAGTAGTCTAGGGGCTGGTGCAGTTTTGCTACAGGATAATGATCAGGGTTTTGAGATGCCTGTGTGCTATTTCAGCAAAAAGTTCAATAAAGCCAAAAGGAATTATTCATATATTGAGAAAGAACTCCTTGCACTCATACTTGCCCTCCAACATTTTTCTGTATATGTTGGTCCAGGGTCAGGTGATGTTGTCGTGTACACTGATCACCATCCTCTGAAATATTTGTCCCGATTTAAGGACAAGAATCTTAGATTGACCTGCTGGGCCCTACTTTTGCAAGAATACTCCCTTGATATAAGACACGTACATGGGGTCGAAAATGTTCTAGCAGATTACATGTCAAGAACTTAATTTGTACAATGTCCAGAAATTTCCCTTGGAAAATTTCTTCTCTCAGGAAGGGAGATGTTACTGGCGTAGATACCCCAGTTGTTTGATAGAAATAGGGGAGGGAGATGATACGTGTACAGATAAAAGAAGCCGTTGAGAAATCAGTTAATCCTTTCCTATCGTGTTCTGACCTGGTGGGTCGGACAAAGGGTCACTGTGTGTACACAGCAGTCAAAAAGGTTCACTGGAGATAGATTAAGAGATTACGACAAAGATCCTATTTCCCAGTTTAACTGCTCCTATCCGTGAGAAAGTACAGTAAGCTTGAGAGGGGCGGAGCGTATTTTCAGTCAGTGCCAATCATAATATGCCAGATCTTTCTCTGACATTCTTGATGGCTTGTAATTGGCTATGGGTGAGCTGAGTAAGGCTTTCATGGGTCGTACGAGGTACTAGTACTGTTTGAGTGGCTGGAGATTATTATTCCAAAAGCCTAATGGCAAAATAACCGAAAAAGGCAGAGATACGACCTTTTATAAGCTTGATCTAACAGAGAGAGCGACACCTTTAAAGTCATTTTTCAAGAGACACATTCATACGTCTTTGTACAGTCACGTACTTTGTTTGTCACATTTTATTACACTTTCCCTCATAGTTTCTTTTTGCTTAATACGTGACGTTAATTTCAAAAGACACTGTTTTCCACAATTAATAGTTTATTCACTACTCCATCTACATTTGAATAATTTATTCACTTTCTCTCACCTATACTCTTGTGTGATTTTTACTTGGTTATTACCCTGTCTCCAAGCCACTCGTGTTCGGTATCTGTGAGTATCGTTTGTGTACCTACGCTCCACTGAGTTGTGATCTGGTTAGGTAAGAGTACCTAATTTATATTTGTATTATGCAGAGCTATTTGTGCATTTTTCTCTTTGTAATCCGAACCCAGAATCAGTTTCCGGATGTGCGTGTTATAGTGTACAGTAAAGTTAAGTTAGTTTTTGTGTGAACTTTACCTTATCCCTTTTGGTGATTAATTTAAGGGTTAAGAGTGCATCTTAATATACACGTCCGTAACACTAAATACTACAATCCTCGTCCTTTTAAATGGAAATACTATCCTTTTAATTACGACCACCATTTCCCTTTAAATTGTAACCCTTATGCTTTAAAGTACGACCACCTCTACCCTTTTAATTATGACTGCTCCTACCCTTTTAAATACAACCACCGTACCCTTTTAAATACGACTACCCCTTCCCTATTATTGCAACCGCTATTCTTTAAGTACGACCACTTAAGTATGACCACCCCTACCCTTTAAAACATGACCACCCCATCCACCTAAACACTAGTCGTACCGCAATAAATACGACCACCCCTTGAAGATAAAGTTTTGTCACTCGTAATACTACCTATGCATCCTTCCTAAATGCAGTATCTGTTCTCTTAAACACGACCACCCGTCTTAAAACGACCACCCCTCTTAGGTACGACCCCTCTTAATTACCTCTTGAAATAACCGTTCACTCTCCTAAATACGGTCTTATCTCTCTGACATACCTTAATTTTTTTGCAAATACGACCACTGCCCTCCTGGCTACCATCATCCTTTGAAAATTAACCCACTCCCAAGTACAACTAACTTATCCCTCTAAAATACGACCCCTATCCCGCTAAACACGACACTCCTTGAACAATAAACCTTTCTTCATCCTAAATACGACCCACATCCCTCCTAAACACGACCACCTCTTAAAAAATAGCCTTTTTTTCGTCTTCATTATGACCACGTACCTCCTAAATACGACTGTCTCTTGTAAAAACTTTATTGCCACCTCTGTCTCCCTAAATACGACCATCTGTTGACAATAAACCATCTTCAGTGTTAAATACGACCACCTTTTTTTAAATACCACCCCTACCCTTCAAAACCAAATATTCCAATCTCCAATCTCATAAAGATCGTACCATCCCCGTTATATGTCTGTATCCCCCCCCCCCCTACATATGTGCCCCCACTAAAAGCGCTGACTAAACAGCGTTCTCACGCTCAACTTGAGCAGAAGAGTTCAGTAAGGGGCTGACATTCATACAGGCAACATCATGTCTCAGTGTCCGGCAATTAAAATCCGTAAACAGCTACTCCAGGACTTTCATTAAACCATCAAAGGACTGTGGATAACGTATTTTGGTAGCAGTAATGTCTGGAACCATCGTTTCTGACCGCCTCCTACAATGTTTAGTGCCACCAACAAATACTCGATGCTCCGCATCTCACGCTCTCACCCTCCCAGTGCCCCTCGTGGTGTAATACCGGCTGTGTATCTGCAGGTGGCCGATTTCCCTCACCAGTGTCATTCTCTAAACTGACGACACCCCCACACAGGCCACAAGTGTCACTGGCGCAGCCCTACACATCTGTCCCACTTGTTCCGACACCTGTTCAGTGCTCATCATCTCGTGTTTCCTCATCTCAAGGTGTTCCCTCTCAAACGTCTGCCGTTCCCCCGACACCACCCTCTGCATCTGCCACCCACCAGCTTTGCACCTGCCCTGTTGGAACATCTGCCCTCACCACGCAACTCACTATTCCACCCCTCGGTGCCTCCCATCTGGTCCAAATTAACTGCTCAGACGTGTTCATGTACCATCTCCGAACATCCGAGCCAGCCTGCCTCCACCACGACAGCAGCACGGGACCTTCACATTCCCACCCAGTCTCAACTCCTGCCAGCTGACCCGCAACTCTAGCCTCACGTCCTCCTCTCCTCTGCAATTCCACGCCCTCTCCACTTCGTTCACAACTCAGCTGTGTAACTATAATAGGATATCATCAGCCACCCATTATTGACTTTCTATAGAGATATCCTCTGGATTTTCTCAACAAATTGCATATTATAGTCAATATTCATCTCACCCCCCCTCACTTCATACTCATCTTCACCGACTGTATTTATTACTCATCCCACATTTCACCTTTTATTTATTAAACCCCGCATCCCATCATCTTCATTCATTTCCACTTCCATTCTCATGGTACATTTTCTCATCTTCATACTGTAAATATATACATATCCCTACTCATCTTTCAACTTACATTACGTCACCAGACTACATATCACACTTCAAATATATGGAACTTACTCCAACCACTCTCAGCTGAGAAACATCGAATGCTCACACTCCACCCGCCGAGGACGATTCAGTGACTCATTTACCTAGCGGGCGCACGTATCCACAACCCAACTCACAGCCTACCACTTCATTCCCCGCCTACCCTCATCCATCCCATCCAGATACTATCCATCCAGATACATCATACTCTATCCCTGACTTTCTGCAGCCTTCTCCCATCCCTGCTCCTGCTCCCTATCGTACACTCTCCTGCCCCACTTCATCTCCCGTCTCGCTTACACTTAACTACCACTACCTTCTCTCTCTCTCTCTCTCTCTCTCTCTCTCTCTCTCTCTCTCTCTCTCTCTCTCTCTCTCTCTCTCTCTCTCTCTCTCTCTCTCTCTCTCTCTCTCTCTCTCAGTACCCTACTTCAATACTTCCACACTTCCAACCATGGACCAAACAACTCCCACTCCACAGTCTATCTCGATGATACCGATCATCCCAAATTTACCAGCGAGGACTCAACTTGGTCTGTTTATGATTTCTTCAGAGAGGTAGAAACCAACATCCACACTCGGCAGATTACAGATGAGAACCTCAAAGTCTCTTATCTCATGGGTCGCTTACACCAAGGCAAAACGGATGTCGGATCCGGGATCCGAGCAGGACATTTTGATGGCATTAAAACCTTTGATGATTTCCATAAGGAACTCATAACACTTTGTTGCCAGCATTCCAATGCCGCATCTCTCATTGGATTCATTAATCTCCTCACCCAGATGGATGAGGATTTGACAGTCCCAACACAACATGCCAAACTAAGTGAAGCAGCCGCTGCCATGAAAGCCACTAGTAGCGAGATGCGCCAATACTTATAGGCACGAAAAAGATAGAACAGGTAAATGGAGCTCCTTTGCTTTCACTCAGCAACTTTGCAGATTTAACTGGTTACCTGAGATCCCTCCGTTGGCTTGATCCTAGACAGAGAGAGATAGCCCTGGAGATAGATTTCAATCCAGGAAATAAAATTGTTCAGATCACTAAAACCATCCATGAAAGAACAGGATTGAACCACACGCATCAGGCCACAAACCACCCCTTGGTCTCCCAGGTCTGTCACACTACCACCCCACCAGACCAATACCGCTCCTGCTCCACCACACGAGGCAGACCTGCCACAGATCGTTCTCCAACCGCAGGTCGTGATCAATCTAGTGTCCGACAGAACAGACAATCCTCGATTCTCTGTTGGCACTGTGGTAAACCTGGACATCGGGAAAACAGTTGCGATCATAAACAAACTAGACAGTGTACGCCTTACCGCTCGTGTCGTCCTACATGCAAGCGTCATAAGACCAGTACGACTCACACTACTGTGGAATGTCGTTACTTCAACCGCGGCCAGTCGGGGGAAGCGCCACGCCCGCATCGGACCAATATGACGTAGCAACAGAACACCTACTCCCCATCCGCCATGTTGGACCCATAACTTCCTCAGGTCTAGTCATTCTAGGATGGAGTAATGACATACCAGCATTGTTCTTTATGGACACCAGATCTATAGTAAACTTGATTGCTGATACCTCTTTAGACATCATTCAACACCACCGCAAACAAGTCAGTTTCCTTGAGCCGCCTGACATTCGCCTATGTGGTGTAGAAGGCTCAGAGTTTAAGGTCAATGGAAGAGTCACTTTAGAAGTACAACTAGACAGCGCCTTGCTCCCTTTTCCAATAGAATTTCATGTTACTAACGAATTGAAATATCCAGCATATGCCTAATTGGCTTACCCACCATGGCACAACACTCCATTGCATTATTGCCTGTCTGTAGTAGTCTACAGTATGGAATGTCCCCGTCCTGTACTTACAATAAACTCAGTCAGTCAGTTCCCGCTGACTCTCGCACTACCTAAAAGTACAGAACAAGCCAAACCATCGTCATCATCAACATCTGAGAATACAGAGATCATTCCCTTGCTGACTGAGAACAAGGACATGAATTCCCCAACACCTGATGATACATCTTCTCAGCATTCAGAAAAGGCTTTTCCAACTTCCTCTAATGACAGCACTACAGCCGACTCAGACATGTTTCAGTTAACTCACAGAGTCTGACTGATGTTTTCCAACACGCAGAGACAAGGCGTGCAGTAACGAATCGTGCACAATTAGAATGAGGTCACCAAAGCCTCTGTTCGTATTGTAGGTGCGAAAGAAGGAGTGGATGTACTAACACTACCTGAGACGTGTTGTGTGAATGGCTTAACTTATTAATCAGCCTGGTGCACGATCTTAGAGGACAGTCTATGCTATCTATACATGCTCAATGTATAGATAGCTACACTAAAACTTAAAAGTAGTGTAAAGATTGGACACTTCCTAATATACCCAGCGGCCGTAATGGTGTGCCAGGAATCCACTATCCCTACTGTTCATACTGATGATGATAGTAAACAAACAAGTGTATGTGCTATTAACTCTACGGGATCTGCTCCGACTCGTTCACCTGACATGCTCACAAATCTGACTTGAAAGGATTTTCCACATAAATCTCAACTGCTCGACCTTTGCTCACTTACAGAAATGTGGTAGCCTTACCCGAAGAACAGCTGGGCAGGACAGACTTTGTCAAACATCACATAGAACTAGTACCAGGAACTCAGCCGATTTACATACAAGCATATCGGTTACCTCACAGCTTGAGAAAACAGACAGATCAGATGGTACAGAAAATGTTAGTTCAGGACATTATCGAACCCTTCATCAGTCCGTGGAATAGCCCTATTTTGTTGAAGGACGGCAACCTTAGACCAGTAGTGGAGTAACGTAAGGTAAATTGAGTAACTGTTCCAGACCAATTCCCGTTACCTGTCCTCAGAGATTTGCTTGAATCAGTATGTGAAAATAACGTAGTCTTTTCATCCCTAGACCTTCTCAGTGGTTACTGGCACGTGGAAATGGAAGAATCCTCTCGCCCAATAGAAGCCTTCAGCACCCCTTCCAGACATTTTCAGTTTAAGAGACTTCCTTTTGGTTTGAGGAATGCTCCTTCAGTATTCATGCGTCTTATCCATTCGGTATTTAGTGGTATGATGGGCCACTCTCTTTTTGCTTACCTAGATGACATCATTGTTGTAAGTAAATCAGTCCCTGACAATTTTGCCAAACTACAAGTATTTGAACGCCTACAGCTAGCAGGCCTGAAAATCAACCTCAGTAAATGTGACTTCCTGAGAAAGAAATTCAACTTTCTAGGATATGTCGTCGACGCACAAGGCATTCATACTAATGACGACAAAACTAAGGTGATCATCAATTTCCCAGAACCTACCACTACCGATGATGTAAGAAGTTTCCTAGGCCTACGTGGTTACTACCGTAGATTCATTAAAGACTATGCAAAGATCGCCACTCCTCTAACCCACTTACTAAAGAAGAATGTACCCTTTGTATGGACTAACGATCAGTCACAGACTTTCCAAGCACTAAAGGCAGCTCTTGTAAATGCCCCAGTTTTAGCATTCCCTGATTATACCAAACCCTTTCTTCTATGCACAGACACCTAAGGCACAGGATTTGGTGCAGTTATAACGTAACTCGATCAAGCATCCACGAAGTGTCTAATAGTGTATGCTAGTCGCGCCCTTACCACCGCTGAACGTAATTATGGTGTCACCTATTTAGAAGCTCTGGCAGTAGTCAGGTCCTTGAAACATTTCGGAGACATGGTATATGGTTATCCAGTGCATATCCAGACAGACCATCTCCCTCTATGTGCTTTGTTTAAGGGACACAACCTCACAGGTAAGTTAGCTAGATGGTCCATCACAATCCAGGACTTCAATCAAAGTTATCAGTAAGTCCCAGGAAAATCGAATGTAGTCGCAGCCACACTCCAACGTCATGTAGCCGCACCTGTCACGTTCCTGCAGCTCAAGGCCACTGACCGCACAACCCTAACATCAGAGAATTTTCAAAACTCTCAGCGAAAAGATTCCATATGGTCCAAAGTAGTTTATTTCCTAGAATCAGGAGATGCCTCGACCTTACCTACTCTACCAGTACCGCTGGATGAGTTCACACTAAAAGATGGTCTCTTGTACATAAAAACATTCCTTACAGGGAAGGATTTGCCCAGTAGAGAAGTACATCAACTTGTTGTCCCTACTGACCTAATATTTGCGATCTTTCACATCATTCATGATACACCTCATGCATCCCATCCAGATAAAGACCGATGCTTGCACAAAGCACGTCTCGCATACTATTGGCCAACCATGCGTCACAGTATCAATGCGCACTGTGACTCTTGTATCTCGTGCCACCTCCATAAAGGTTTCAACCAGCTTATCTACACCTCTCTTATAATACCCAATTCCGTCATGACCATGGGTAACAGTCTCCATCGATCTTCTAAAACTCCCTCTTACGGAAGCAGGCGCAGAGTATTTATTTGTAACAGTCAACCACTTCTCACGCTACTGTGTCCTCGTATCCCTCTCAGATAAGACCGCGAAGAGTGTTGCATGTGCCTTCGTAGATCACGTAATTTGCCCGTTCAGTACACCACATACCATCCTCACTGACAAGGGTACTGAGTTCAACAATAGTCTCCTGGATGAGATATGTCGCCACTTTAAAATTAATACATGCAGCATCGTGCCTAACCATACAGCTTCCAATGGCCTTGTAGAGCGCCACAATAGAAAAATCTTAGAGTGTCTCAGACACCTAGGCTCCCATAGTTCGTCATGGGATGACTGGATTCCCCAAGTGGCATCCTCAATCAATAGCTCCATCAACGCTTCCATTTGCGAATCTCCCTTCTTTGTCCTCTTTGGTTTTGACAAACACCTCCCATACACCCTGTTATTCTCAATGCCAGACCTCATCTATAACATGGATGATTATGTCAAAGTAAAATTGGCCAACTTCCAAACAATCCATCAGTACGTAACATCCAATCTCGCTTCATCTCAGGAGGACATGATGCAATGACAACATAAATCTGCCTCTCCTATCACTATCAACGTCGGTGAGCTAGTCTTTGCTCATTCCCATACGCACACCTCTAACTTGGATGACAAATTTACCGGCCCCCACCGAGTACTCAATAAACAAGCTAACAAATTTCAAATCGCAGACCTATCCACTACAGACACCAAGTAGGTCCATGCTGACGATCTAAAGCATGCACCTCGAGGCCTAGTGTTGGAAGAATCACTAGCACAACCTACTGCTATTCTTCCTACTCCACAAATCCCTCAATCTACCCCATCTCCACCTATCCATAAGTCTATTTTATCTCCACCCACACCTACTCATTCATCAACCAATCAGTATCGATCCAAACTGTGTTCCGCCCGTCACTCTCTCCAGGAACTCTTCCATTATTTCTACCCTAATTTTCTAGGTACGATGTTAGCGGTCTACCTGCTGGCAGTGCTGACCCTCCTAGGGTCCGGGTCGGGTGAGGACGATGGTGGAGTACATCCTGGGACCTTGGTCGGCTTGGGAGGCGAGGTAATGCTCCTCGAAGATGTAGTCTCCCTGCACCAACGTAGCCATCGCCCTGCCTGCCTACGTGCACCAGCTCCACAAAATCAAGACCCACATCAGAGCCCTCATGGGGAAACACAAACCAAATCAGTATTTATATCATCTTTTCCTCCCACTCTCCTGGCAGTTGCAATACATAACTGACATATTCACTGAGCTCAATGACACATTTTCTATTCAGACACCCACAGGTCGTTCTCGTGTGAAACGAGGTCTCTTTGACCTCGGAGGTAAGATTCTAAGTGGCTTGTTTGGCGTCACTACAGCCCGTGACCTTTCTGACTTCAAATCTGATTTCGCTCATTTAGCTTCAGCCCTAGAATCTCAACGCCGAGTCATCAAGGCCCAACACACACAATGTTACAAAAGATTACAGCCCACCTAACTGAAGTAACTCACACTCTGAACAACTTCACCGACATCTTAAAACAACACCTTTCAAATCTCAACGTTATTTCTCAGTTCTTCTATCTCAAACTCAACATGGATAATCTCCAACTAGCCATTGACTCTCTACTCTCTAAAGTCACTACCTTGGTTCGCGTCCTAATCGATGCTATTAACGGACGTGTCACTGCACACTTAGTACCTATCTCAGCTCTCCGCTTTGTATTAAAATGGGCTCACTCTACATTCGGTCTATCCCCAGTACTCCCCTACTCCTCTCTCGAATATTATTATCCAGTTCTCGAGGCCACTCTTCTCACCAACTACGTCGTCGCCCATATTTCTCTACCTTCTGCCATCACCTTCAACCTTTTCCACATCATTCCTATCCCCTTCCGGTACAACAACTCCTTATTGCAAGTCTCTGTTCCTTCAGAATATTTCCTCCTCTCACATGACCATCTTTCAGTTGCCTTCCTTTCTACCACAGACCTCCAGAAATGTTCCTCCGTTACTCCTACCTCTCGTCTCTGTGCTGCCCACCTGTTCGCTATCTTCCCTAGCAGCGCTAGACCCTGTGGTCTGCTTTAGTTCGCAACCATTCCATATACTCGGCCTGATCCTTTGTTCCAGCTCTTAAACTCCCAGTCCACAATGCTCACCTCAACCACGTCCAGTACTTCTTCTTTCCTGTTCCCATCTCTGTCACCATCATGTGTCCTGGTACTTCAGTCGCTCCATACCTGCTAGTGGTCTCTACAAAGCACCGGACTATTGTACAGTCAAATCAGAATCAGTCATCACTTACGCCACTCGCTATCACCAATCAGTCCGTAAACATTCCTATCACATCTTGCAACCAACTGACATGCCTTCCAACCTGCCATCTGCTAACATTACCATCACCTCCCCCAACATGCGTATGCTAACATTCCTCAGCGACAGTGACTTCATTATGGATAAATTTTCTCTGGCCTTCAGCCGTTCATGGGTTCATCCAACAGTTGTGTTTCCCCCTGTGGTTATCTCTTTCATAGGTTTTCTCCTCATCATCTGTGCAATGTACTGTTGTGTCCGGAAAATGGAACACAGACTGCTAGGAAATCAGAATCGCAACAGGCACAGTCCGACTTCTGCAAGACGTTGAAACTACCCGTACTTAGTGCCCTCACATTCAGTGACTACCAATGCCACCTGATAAGTAACAAACTGTGGACAGAAAGAGTACCAGCAGCAAATGATGCCATTTCCCTGATACAGTACTATGTGACATATAGAGACTAAGAAATAAAAAAAAAAACATAGGAAGAAACGTGCAACGTATTTACAAAAGAGTTATATACCTATATTGATAAAAGAACCTAAATGAACACACACTCATATTTACTCAATGTGTATCATATATCAACATGACTCCTTGTGTATCTTATATCAACACACCTTCCATTGTAACAATGTATATCCCTAGCTTACATCCCCTTGACATGGCCACGTCTCCCCCTCCAGCCCCTATATCATAATTCCTCCCTTCAACCTCTATACAATAATTCCTCCCTCCAACCCCTGTATCATAATTCCTTCCTCCAACCCCTGTATCATAATTCCTCCATGTATAGACAACCCCCATATAACTTCT
>JAGKTI010019203.1:0-17159 GCA_018397915.1 Birgus latro | reverse complement strand
CACATGAAGCGGCAGCTGCGTAGTATGGACACATCATCTTTGCCTAAACATGAGGCTGCAGTCAAGCAGCTGTGGAGCAGTTTTAGTCCGTCTGTTCTGCAAAACTACGCCATCAGTCTCCCCAGATGCCTTAAGAAGATAATAAAGGTGAAGAGGAATGCCAGTAGATACTAAATTCAATGGTGAGTGTTAATTTATTTGTTTCTCCTTGCTAACCACAAGAATGTTTTCTTTTTTTAAGATGGCATCAACACTTTCCACGCCTACTGTATATGCACAGTACAGTATTAGCAATTAAAAGCTGATAACTCATTGCACAAGTAAAAGAAATAATGTACTTTACATCCATCAGCTCATGTGCATAACGTTTTTTTTAAGATGGTCTGTCCTGGTGTGCCTCTGTGGAAGATCACTGTATGGGTGTTCACATTTTCGGTAGGTCTGGTGGCTGTCTTAATAGTTGCTGTATATAAGACAGGGTTGACATGCTGCCAGATCCTTTTAGAAATTTGCAGCATTGTATCTGTGCAGAGAGTCTGTGTGGAATACAATTCTAGGTTTAAATAACCACAATAATTGGTGATGCAAGACTTTGGAGTACTTCCTGCTCACTCAATGTAAATTATTTGAAAGGTTAACTCCTTGGAAATGAGTGGTTATTCCTTCATTGACCATCATTTTAACCCCTTCATTGTGAACTGCCCTTCTTAAATGGATTAATATCATCTGGCCATAGCTGCAATTAAGTGGCGATGATGTCATAGTTGTGACGAAGTTTTAAGAAGGACATTAGCATTTAGGATGTGGGTGTTTACTGTTTTAATGAATAATTTTTGAGTATAGATTTACCATGTGAATGTGGATGTTTGCAGCAGCTGTTACATATTCAAAGAGTATAGCTAATAAAAGAATTAATACTTGTACTTTATGTGGTAGGTGAGGATGCTTACCATCCACTCATTCAGTGTAGTGCAGCTCTTGGGTGCCTGCCCTTTCCTCCTTTCCTTCCATCCTGTTCTGTCTTCCTTTCGTTCATTCTTTCCTTTTCCTTCTGTCTACGGGTGACTCTACACTGAGTGACAAGCCAAATGGTTTCTGTACACCAGGAAACCATTTACAGGAAAAGTCCTTCAGTCTGACTAGTGATAATCCAAAAATCCCAATACTCCGACTTTTTCAAGGCAATTTTTTCAAAATTTTCTGGGCTTTTTTTTTTGGGGGGGGGGGGGATTTTTTCAGTTTTTCTGGGCTTTATATAAGATTTATCTGGTTTGGACTTGCCCTTGGTCTTGGATGTACCAGTCTGCAATTATTTATCTACACTTCTGTGCATTTTCAGTGAGTAAAATAATAACCCATTTTATTTTAAGTGTTTGTTTAATGATGATGTACATATTTCTGATGTTTTCAAAGGGCACTCCCAATAGTTCGAAAGACCCTCAGTCCCCTACGATTCAGATCACAGGACTTGTAATGTACAATGCTGGGCAGTAACCATATAACCAAATTATGTGCTTCAGTCTGATTGAGCCTCTGCAGGTTTATATCCAAGGGGTGGTTGGAGTTTATTGCTCACGAAACTCAGGGATGATTGAGGTTGGTCAGTCCCATTGTAAATGTCAGGACCAATTTGCTTAGCCCCGGGCTCCTATTCTCTTCAAGGGGCAACACAGGATTAGATGTTGATGATGATCATGATGATGATAATGATGATGATGACGATGATCTCTGTCCACTAAAATAGACTGTGTATATCAACATTTACTCTCTGTTCTCCAGATCCAGCGTGAGGTAATGTCAGCACTGACTTCTAAGTGGGCAGTAATGGGCGGTGGAGCAGGACTGAATGTGGATGTATGGGCAGTTGAGTTGGATAAAAAAGCAGTTTTGACCCTGGCCTCTCTTGATACTGACTCCAGTGTCCGCAACTTCAATGAAACAGTCACTGACATTAAGAGCTTGTATGTACTGTTTTAGGCAGTTAATTAATGGTTAATTAGTAGATATTTGGGTATTTACACATAATATAAAAATTTCATTGGGGTTTTTAATGCTTGTGAGTGAAAGATGTCTGTCAGTTGATGGACAGAATTAATCATGGAATGGTTCCTAAACAATATTTACTCAACCAGATTAATGAATGTCCTTTCTTGGAGCTTCCAATTGAGTGAGTCGTAGGACTACATAAATACCAACCGTTAGTGGATACTGTTATGCACCCTAGCAAAACTGATTCATACATGAATCTGTTGAGGAAAAAATATAAAAATCACACGAGGCTTAAATGTCAATTTGTGCCATGTTGAGGGTGTCATTGTGCATCTCATAGGCATTATGGGTAGTCTGCTTTAGTGGGATGTAAATGTATGGTGTCTATTGTGCTTTCCATGAGTTCTGGCTTGTTTATTTACTGTACTTGGATTACCACCATGGTTGGCAGGAAGAGCACTTACTGTATCGTGTTTCTCTGATCCCAGTACAACCCTCAAGAAGACCAGAGAGTGCCTGATATATGAGGAGAAACCAGAGATTTTATGAAATACAGAGAATGGGAAGAAAAAAAACTTTCTCATTTCATTTCCATAGAGTCAACAAATCCACCTTCAGAGGTGTCAGGGCTAATGTTAACAAAATCATGAGTGCCATTAGATTGGATATTTGCAGTGTTTGGCAGACAGTATTGACTGCTGCAGTCTATTTACTACCAGTGATGGAAGTACCCATGCTAGTGTATTTAGAGCATCTGTCTTGCCGCAGAGTAACCATCATAGACCCAGTTGTATGGGGTAAAGCTGATTATCCAATTAGGCTGCAGTGAAGATGGATGAATCCAGTGATATGGCTTTTGCCTGATAAAGTTGGGTGGCTGTGGAGTTTTGAGGATGTATGAATGTCTAGTCTTGGAAGAGTTCAGTTCCAAGTTAACTGTCCCCTTAAATTATTAATCAGCCTCACTTCATGGGACTTCCTTTTATACATATTTTTCTAGATCCAAAAACTGCATGAGAGGAGGTTTAATTGTGGCCTATATGAGGCGTGTAGTGGCATAGGGGCTTAAGCGCTGCGCAATTAGTTCTGAGTAATTAAAGGTTAAAGTTGCTCAGTGGTCACTGCATTATTTTTAAGATAAACCCAATGAATAATATATGAAAATAAAGCTCTCAAAAAGTCTTTTTTAATGGTATATATTTATTTTTCATTTCAGTAAAAATAAAAACACAAAATTAAATATAAAAACACAAAAACTTCCCTCTCATTTGTTTGTGGATTTTCAACACTTGTATAAGTGTATAATAACCTAATCAAAAGAACAGTTACATAGAAATAAGGAAGCTGTCAGAGTTTCATGATGACTACTCCTATTTGTTGAATTCTAATTGTAAATATTGTAAATATTAATATTGTTTCACTACCTTACATTTATTTCCTGGAATGTGAGACAGTATGATTATTTTTATAATACTCATCATCGTCCAAGGATGAAAGATGTGCTTTGAGGGAGGGGAGAGTGAGTTAATAGTCGAGAATGTTGTCGTTGGTGTCAGTATGTATGGTGGGGAAGCGTGACTGCTGTGTTGGGGGACAGTAGAACGCACAGGGTTGGTTGAGCACTGGGGCCAAAATAATGGCGGCTGCTAGATGGCGTCTCATTGGCTGGTAGGCTCGCGAGCTTAGGCCCTTGTGTGGACTGAGATCTAGGGTTGATAGGAAGGTTTCACAGCACATGATACAGCACTCATAACCCTCTGTAACCTGTTGGATGGTCGAGTTTCTTTTCATACGTTGTACCACATGATAGGGGAAGGTTTGCTGAATGCATTGCCATGCTTACCTCACAAATGGCCATATTAGCGTGTAAGCCCCTGTGCCACTGCACACCTCATATAAACTTTGAAAGTCTTCAGATCACTGGCACTGTCTAAGCTGAATTATTGAAGATTCCAGGTTTGTATATTTCGGCCCAGGGATTAGTTAGAGAATGCAACAGTTTTGTCAGTTGTGCATAATATCTGACTAATGCCCTAGTCTGGCACTTACCCTTAATATGATAGGATTGTTTGTATTAATATACACATGGATTGCAGATTATTGTTCATAATTTTTTAAACTAATAATTTGTGATATAGGACAGTAGTTGTAACACAGTACAGAAGGTAATGAGTATAGCAGTGTTGACATGGTTTGATTCTTGTATCCCTTAGGTCTTTGAAAATTTCATTAATGCCTATTCAAATATATGTAAGAGCAAGCCAGTGTTAGAAAGAGACTGAATTGTACCATCTCAAAAATACAAAACTGTAATTACCCTCATCATTGAAGGTAGAAGGGATTTGTGTGTGTGTGTGTGTGTGTGTGTGTGTGTGTGCACGTGCGTGCGTGCGTGCATATGTGCGTACACTGAAAGAAAAAAAAATGCATGTAAGGACTAAGTAACCTAGAGAGATCTGTTGATGAAGGGAACAAATGTCTCGGGAGGGAGCAAGGCATCGAAGATGGTGATTTTCATATAAGGGTGGGAGAAGCCATTGTCCTGCAGTGGAATGTTATAGGCTGATGATGATAATCGAATAATATTTGGAACTGCTTTTGTCAATATCACCATAGCCACTTTCCCCACTGTCACATGAGGTGTGAAACACAGCAAGAGTCCATGCTGTTTGCATTTAATCCATATGGAATGTAATTTGGAAGTGAAGGAAATCCCAGCTCCAGTTGTTCCTTCCTGTGTCATAAGAATTGAGGTTTCTTGCATGAAAAATTATGGTTTATAGGGTTTCTTAAAACATCAGTACTAAGTAGGATTGATTCAGGTCTTCCACTCCTTAGGCTCACATTCTTGTCGGTTAAGGAAGCTCCCTGACACCTCTTCCTTATCTGTTTATTTTTGGATATGGGTAATTAATATCCATTTGTACATTATTTATATAGAGTATGGCGATGTTGGAAGGGTTTATGTAACAGAAGAGGACAGGAAGGTGTAATAAACAAAATATATCACTTAGGAAAAGGTGTTTGGGAGCCTCCTTAACTGATGATAATATGAGCCTTAGTTCTCTTGTACCAGCAGTACACACACTTAAGTTTTTTGTGGTAATCTCTTCTGTCTACTCAATTATTAAAGAAACTGTAACATAAGAATATTCATTCTCTTAAGAGATCTTTTCTCTTGCAGATTCCCTGACCACAAGGACTATTTAGATGAAATATGCAAGATGATTCAACGCAAAATTTTCTTCAAAAAGAAGGCTGAGCGTAGTGTTCCCCTTGTGTTGTACAGTATCCCTTCCAACACTTTCAAGAGGATCATCTAGTCATGCATACAGCTGGATGCTTACTGATCATAATGGTATGGGTTATAGTTTCTCTAATTTTCGAGGTTTTATCAGTTATTAAATATGAGTTTGTTCATGTGCATAAACAGCTGTCATATAAAAGATATTTTGTACACCATACACAACCTTTAGATTTTATTTGAGTTAGATGATAGTGTATAGTGGTTGGTGGGGATGCTTACCATCCACTCACTCGATGTAGTGCTGCTCTCGGGTGACTTCCCTTTTCTGTCTTCCTTCCCTCTTTCCGTCCATCCTTTTCTGTCTTTTTTCCTTCATTCTTTCCTCTTCCTTATGCCTATGGGTGACTCTACACTCCCTCTTCTGTCTTTGTTTCCTTCATTCTTTCCTCTTCCTTTTGATTATGAGTGACTCTACACTGAGTGATGAGCCAAATAGTTCCCTTTATATTAGGAAACCATTTGCTACGGTGAATGGTAACCATGTAACCAAATTATGGTGCCTGGTGATTTAGCGGGTAATTAAGGCGCACCAATCAGATTGAGTCTTTGCAGGTTTATATCCAAGGGATGGTTGGGGTTTATTGCCCATGTAAAGCCACTCAGGGATGAGTGAGGCTGGTCACTCTCATCTTAAATGTCAGGACCAGATTTCTTAGCCCCAGGCTCCTGTGCTCTTCATGGGGCAACACAGGATTAGATGATGAATGAGTGAATGAAAAATCAAAATAAAAATAACAGTAAGAACTAGAATGGCACTCCATAGAGCGCATACCTCTGCCAAGGCTCAACATGCAGCTGGAAAGACTACCCCTCATTAAAAAAATATTTAAATTTGCTAGATCTGGAATTTTATATTGATCCGTGCCAAACTGTACACATTCGTAGATACCAGCATCCTAAATATGCCTGATTTTTTTCATTAAGATCCATGCAACGTTCACTGAAAAATTTATGAAAATGTCGTAAAATGCCCTATCTCGCAATGTTAAAGAAAGTGAAAAAAAATTCCTGAATCCGCGCCTTTATTGGGATCCGCACCAAAATTTATAGGAGTCTATTCTGGGCCAAGGCCCATTCTTCTACCAAGTTTCATGGAAATCCGTTCTGCAGTTTTTGTGTAATCTTGCTCACAAACCAACCAACCAGCCAAACAAACAAACAAACAGACAGGGGTGAAAACAGAACCTCCTTGGTGGAGGTAATAATGATACTGTAAAAAATATGCCAAATGCTTGTTATGTGTGCCGCTGTACATAATTTATCCAACCAACTCGACCCCATCGGTTCCCTGGCCTTATTAACTTCCATACCTCACTTCCAGAATGTACTCATTTACCAAATCCATCCACCTTCCTGGCCTGCCACATTTCTTCTCACCTTTAAACACACTCACATACAGTATACCATTTTCTTCATCTTATCTGCAGCCATTCTCTCAGTGCCAGACTTCCTTACTCCACAGAAATTTTCATTTTTATACATTTGCTCATTCAGTTCTTCATGTACGCTCATGAAACGTATGGTTTCTAGTAATAAAGTACTCAGTAGTTATATTATATACATGTCTAGGAATGCAAAACACTTGATTTATATGCAGAGAATTGTAATATAAGAACCTTGACTACATTAATGAGTTAACACTCGTTCCATCACCACATGTATTCATCGTCTTGTTCTAAATTTACCATATTATGGTGTCCTGTCACCACCTGTATAGTGACAACACTCTTCATTATTAGTGTGATCATCATAACTAAATATATTAAACTCCCGATTATCGAGCGTAATAGAATCAAAGCCCTGCCGAATACTGTCAAAATGCCGGATTATGCAAAAGTCCCCCCATGGGGCCTCTAACCCCCCAACCCTATAACACTTATCCACTGTCTAACCCCTACAGAGCACCTTAAAACGTCAAAAAACAGCTAATAGATGTTCCTAATAATAAAATACTGTAATGTACTGTTAAGTACACAATAAAATTATGTATAGAAGCAATTTCATGTTGATGATGGGAATAATATCAAAGTCTCTCCAACCGAGGGATAATGTCAAAGATTTTATGCTTTCTGCCACTTGAACTGATTGGTTAAACCCCTGCCTGTAATGTACTGTGATTTTCACTTCTTCTGTAATGGCAGGTATACACATTTACCATCTTAATTTTATGCATCTGTAATGGAAAAATAAAGGGTGTAATCTGAGTTCTAACCATTAGCCTTACATGGACTGTCTAGCACCTCGGTTCATTCCCCAGCATCCATCAAGATTCTTGTGTTTACCTTGAACTGCACAGGTATAGCAAATAACATGACAGAACACAGAAATATAATACATGTGGCAAGTTATTACTGTTTTTGATTTTTAAACCACATAATGGGAGGATATGACACGCCATGAGTATTTATTTTTCGAGTGTTTAAGATAAGTTGTGGTTAATACTGTACATGTTTGTTATATATCAGGAATATTTTTTCATGTTGAAATGGTAGCTACTGACATATTTTGTAAAACAAGTGGAGGCAGTATTAAAATTCAATACATGCTAAGTTCAGATTATATCCTATCCTAACTAATTATAACCTAATGTAAAAGGTCATGTGTGTTTTCACCTTGCAATGGTAACAGAGGTATGTGCAGTCAACTAAGAAACTGGAACAGCAACTATACACACTGTTTATTGCTGGATCCTTGGAGGCTCCGCTGAAAAAAAGAAAAATCTATGATGACCCCATATACATCATATTGCAAATGTGATATCAGAAAGAATCAGAAGGCATTTATAAAAATTCACACTATCTTTGTGATTATAATTGAGGTCCTTGGGAAACATCGCTTTGCATTTATTTAGCTACAGGAAAGTTTGCTGGAGCCGCCCAGCAGACACCAAACTGGCCGGTTCTCACCTGGTTGCAACTAGTGATTACAGTGAGACTAATGCGTTAGTAGGCTGGCCCCTGCCGTCAGCAGCAAGGTCTAAATAATGGTTAGCAGGGTCCGGCTGTTGTTACTATACTTTTGGGCCTGCTTTTCATTACTGTAACAGCATTAGAATGATCTGTGGGATATTTGGTATGGTTGATACACTATGAGACTACTATAATATGGATTCTCAGCCAAGTGTAGTAGCCTATACGAGTAACAAACAGAAATACGTAAACCTTAAGAACTAAGCGGCATAGCATTATCAAATAATATAATCTGACCCACATACTTGTCACGATGTCTGTCAGCCAGAAAAAATAGGTGCTTTATAGGAATTTCTTGTGTTAAATAGCCGAGATGCAACGAAATTGTGTAATCCTTCACTATTAAAACTAAATAAAGGAAAGCGTGTAGGACCATAACCACAGACAACAAAAAGCCATTTTCTATCGTAGTAGGGATACCCTACAATATGAACAGGCAGGTGCAAGGGAGTGAGTTGTGGCACAAGGTATGATAATTTCTATTATGTCACACAGCTAGACCTGGAGGTTGACTGGGGATGATTGCTAGCCAAGTGAAAATTATAAATGTTAATGTTATTTAACACAGGATAGCACTGACTAGACCAGACGAGGTGTGCTGCTTGAATACGATGCTTTATATGTGTTGGAAACGAAACTGATTCAGTCTGCTTAGGGCTGAGCTTCGGAGCGAAGTGCAAGTACAGTATTCGTAATGTTTATTTCAGTCATAGCTGCCAAGATGCTCCCAATTTATAAATTTTGTCAGATTTTTTGGTCTGTTGTGTTGTATAACTTCACAGTGGTGCTGAATAATTATTTAATGTCTGTACAGTATTCATATTGCCAAGCGAAAATTCATTGACGCGCTCTTGGCTCTTGTTCGAGGAGACTAAACCAGACCGAGATAACTGTGAATCACAAATCAGTGATGCACTGTGAGAGAGCATCACGTGCTCTATTGTAGTTTCATTGGAGATGTGGAGTGAAAGGGAGGGAAGGGGGTTGGTGCGGAGTTAACCTTACTCCTCCCTCCCTCCCTCTTACCCTGCCCTTACTCCTCCCTCCCTCCCTCTTACCCTGCCCTTACTCCTCCCTCCCTCTTACCCTGCCCTTACTCCTCCCTCCCTCCCCCTCATCCCATCCTTACTCCTCCCTATCTTCCCATCTTCTTCGGCCTTCTTGCGCGTCCCCCTCCCCCTCTTCCCATCCTCTCCTTCATCCCTCCCCCTCCTTCATGTCCCCCCCCTCTCTTTTATGCCCCATCAGTCTCTCTGAGAAGCCGGTGGTGCATGGGTTAGCACGACCATCTTAGAATTAGAAGAACTCGAATTCGATTCTTGGCCCAGACTCTTGGACAAAGTTTTTCCCTTGGCCCTGTTCACTTAGCAGTACAGTTGGGGACTTGGCTATAATACTGCCTGTTGCGGGTCGTATTCTGAGGGAAGACTTAGACTGAGCATACACTGTCTTAATAAGGCAGGTTTTCGATATACGTAAATCTGTATTCTTCCATCCCACCCCACACCCTGTTTTACTCAATCCTTACTTCTTCATCAACCCTTCCCATCCTCACATTTATTCCTCTCCCCACTCCCTCAACCCTTACTCCTCCATCCCTCTTTCCCATCTTCTCTTTCACCCCTCTCCCCTCCCACTTCTCTGCGGCCCTTCATTCCTACCTGTCTTCTCTCTCCACACTTATGGAGAGTCGGTGGTGCATTGGTTACCACATCCAGCTTGCAAACAGAAACCCGAGTTCGATTCTCAGACCGGTCAGACTTTTGGACATATTTTTTTCCACCGTCAGCGTTCGCCGAGTAATGCAAAATATTTGTTTGCCTTTGCGATCTTCAGGCAGTCCATAGGCATTAATCTAGTCCTCCTCCTCCTCCTCGGGGAAGATAAAAATAAGAGTTGTAAGATGAAAGTTAATTGTATTTCATTTACTGTAGCAATTTGTTTGTTTCCATGGCACTCACGACTCTCACCCTCGCTTCTTTGTTACTTTTACCTCCTCCCATCATCCTTTCTTATTACTCCCTTCCTTCACTTCTTCCCTCCCTCTTACTTTTCCTTACCCCTCGTTCTCACCCTCCCTTCCTTTTTTTTTTTTTTTTTATGCACGGAAGAAGGAACCAAAGGCCACGGGCCCGCATACTGTCCCTTCCAAGAAAAAGTAAAAACAATACAAACGAGCCAAATTCAAGATCCGTTCATTTCGAGATGCCTGGACACACTGCATTTGAAAGGCTGGAGATCATAGGAAGTAGGAAATACAGAAAGAGGAAGACAGTTCCTGAGTTGACCAGTTGCATAAATGAAGGACTGGGAGTAACGGTTAACTCTTGCATTAGAGAGTTGGACAGAAAAGGGATGAGAGTTTGTTGCTAGACGGGTACTACGTGCCAGTCATAGAGGTGGTGGGTTGCAAGCAGACAGTTCAGTGGAACAGTGATCGTTGAAGTAGCGATAGAAGAGAGATAAAGGTGCAACAGTGTGGCGAAGAGACAAAGGTTGAAGGGAATAAGTAAGAGGAGGAGAGTTAATGAGACGAAAAGCTTTTGACTCCACCCTATTGAGAAGAGCTGCATGTGGGGATCCTCCCCACACATGAATTGTACTCCATACACGGGCAAGTAAAACCCGTGTACAGGGTCAACAACTGTGCAGGGGTAAAGAAAGTTCAGAATCGGCTTAGCACACCTAATCTTTTGGAAGCAGATTTCACAAGAGATGTGATATGTTCTTTCCAAGACAAATCCCGAGAGAATGAAACCCCAAGCATATTCAAGGATGATGCAGGACTGAGCTGGACATTATTAAACATTAGTGGGTAATCCTGAGGAAGATTTTGTTGGGTTGATAAGTGTAAGAATTGAGTTTTTGATACATTAAAAATAAGATTTTTTTACCCCAATCAAAGATACGAGCCAAGTCAGACATTAGGTGTGCAATAGCCTCATCCCTTTTTGTTGAAATAACTGCTGAGATGGACGTTGCAGAAACCGAATGGAAAGGTGAAGGGTGGAATCATCAGCATATGAGTGGATAGGGTTAGATGTACAGCTTAGAAGGTCATTGATGAATAAAAGGAGGAGAGTTGGTGATAGAACAAAGCCCTGAGGAACACCACTGTTGATAGGTCTAGGAGAAGAACGATGGTCGTCTACAACAGCGGCTATAGAACGACCAGAAAGGAAGCTAGAGATGAAGGCACAGATAGAAGGATAGAAACCTTAGGAGGGCAGTTTGGAAATTAAAGATTTATGCCAGACTCGATCGAAAGCCTTTGAGATGTCATGTGCAAAGCTTTCGCCAAAGTCCCAAAAGGAGGATGACCAGGATTCTGAAAGGTAGGTGAGAAGATCGCCAGTGGAGCGTCCCTGACGGAACCCATACTGACGATCAGAAAGAAGGTTGTGACAGGGAAGGTGCTTTAAGATTTTTCTGTTAAGAATTGATTCGAAAACTTTTGAGATACAAGATGTTGAAGCAATTGGACGGTAGTTAGAGGGTTGGGAATGATCACCCTTCTTTGGGACTGGCTGAATGAGAGCAAACTTCCAGAAAGAAGGAAAGGTACAAGTTGAGAGACAAAGGCGAAAGAGTTTACCTAGGCAGGGTGTAAGCACAGAAGCACAGTTTTTGAGGACAACAGGAGGGACTCCATCAGGCCCATATGCCTTGTTAGTACTGAGGCCAGTGATGGCAGAAAATACATCAGCTGAAGAAATTTTAATGTCAGTCAAGAGGAAGTCAGAGGGGGGAAGTGATGGTGGAACAGCACCGGAATCGTCTAAGGTGGAACTGGAGGAGAAAGTCTGAGCAAAGAGATCTGCTTTATCAGTAGAGGAAATAGCTACAGAGCCATCAGAGTAGAAAAGAGGAGGGAAGGATGATGAGGTAAAGTTGTTAGAAAGGTTTTTGGCAAGGTGCCAGAAGGAGCGAGAAGAATTCGAGTTGGAGAGTTGAGAAAATTTAGCACGGATGAAATTATTTTTAGCAGAGCGAAGAACAGACTTAGCATGATTCCGGGCAGAAATATATAAAAGATGTGATTCAGGGTGGGTTGGCTCTGGCACCTTTTATAGGCCCTCTCCTTGTTGCGGACAGCATTAGAACAATCATGATTAAACCAAGGCTTTCTTGCATTAGTCAGAGGATATGAGAAAGGAATGTATGCTTCCATGCCCGAGAGATTAACCTCTGTAATGCACAAGGCACACTCAGATGGCTTCCAGCCATGGAAGCAATAATGATTCCAAGGAAAATCAAAGAAGTACTGCCTGAGGGCCTCCTGATCTGCAGCTCCAAAGTGCCACAGGCAGCGTTTCTTTGGAGGGTCTACAGGCCGTACCGGAGCAAACAATATGACAGGTTAAGGTAATAAGGTTATGATCGGAGGAGCCCAACGGAGAGAAAAGATTAACAGTGTAAGCAGAAGGATTAGTTGTTAGAAAAAGGCCAAGTATGTTGGAACTCTCTCCAAGGCGGTCAGGGATACGGGTAGGGTTGCTGTACAAGCTGCTCTAGGTCATTAAGGATAGAAAAGATGTAGGCTTGTTCACCAGGTGGATCAGTGAAAGGAGAGGAGAGCCAAAGGTGGTGGTGAACATTGAAATCTCCTAGAATGGAGATTTCTGAGAAAGGAGAAATGGATAGAATGTGTTCCATCATAGAAGTAAGATAGTCAAAGAATTTTTGATAGCAGAATTAGGAGATAAGTAAACAGCATAAGTAAACAGCACAGATATATTTAGTCAGAGAATGACAGGAGAGCTGAAGCCAGAGAGTAGAGAATTCAGAAGAATCAAGTTCAGGAACACGAGAGCAAGATAGATCGTTGCGTACATATACGCAACAGCCACCTTTGGCTTTGAAATGAGAATAGAGAAAGTAGGAGGATACAGAAAAGGGTTTGCTGTCAGTTGCCTCAGACAGCTGAGTCTCAGAGAGAAAGAGAAGATGAGGTTTAGAGGAGGAGAGGTGGTGTTCAACGGAGTGAAAGTTAGAGGAGAGGCCGCGAATGTTACAGAAATGAAGGAGTGAGTCAGACAGTGGTTCCAGGCAGCTCTGTGAGTTGTCACCGGGAGAGGGGCTGATGGTGGGGGCTTTTATGGTCCCCCCCCTGGGGACTCCGAGGCATGATTTAAGTGTGCCATTTTTTTTTTTTTTTTTCAAATTTTGAAAAGGAAGTGTAGTGTATAGTGTGCATGTAGTTTGGTGTTGACAGTTAGAGAAACTTGTATTGGAGAGCATGCTGGCCTACTCTCTGTGTTACTGAGACACTGAAAAAGTTCGGCAAAGGGGGATTGTCAGGAACAAGTCCTGAGGGCTGATGAAACGGGAGCTCCAGCTCTCCCTGTCATTAGCCTTCCATCCACCTTGGGAGTACGGCCCTACTCAACTGGTCTTTTTCTTTCTCTTACATTATCCTTACCCCTCCCTCCCTTCTTGCTTCCCGTCCCACTCGTTCACTTTGTCTTACTTTATCCTTAATCATCGGTAGTTCCTTTCCTTACTCCTTTCCTCACCCTTCTCTCCCTCTCTCATCATCTTTATTTATTACCCCTCCGTCTTCAAGCTTCTTCCTTCCTTCCTCATTCTTTCTCTCCCCCTCTTCCTCCTCCATTCTCTCTTTTCCTCCTTTATTCCCTCCCTCTCCAAACTCTTTTCCTCCTCTCCATCCTTGAATAATGTCCAACTTGATAGGGTAAACCACGAAAAAGACTTAGGAGTTATAATAACAGATGATTTGAAACCAAGCAGACAATGAACGGAAGCAGTGAAAAAAGCCAGCAAATTGATTGGATTCATAGGCAGAGCATATGAATATAAGTCCAATAATATCATCCTCACTTTGTATAATTCCTTAGTACACCCGCACTTGGAGTACTGCGTTCAGTTTTGGTCACCATATTATAAAAAGGATATGGAAAAGCTTGAAAGAGTGCAGCGAAGGATGACAAAAATGATACCTAGATTGAGAAATAAACTGTATGAGGAACGTTTAGAAGCCTTGAATCTTTTCACCTTAACTAAACGGAGGATACGAGGAGATTTAATTCAAGTATTCAAAATATTCAAAGGACAAGATAACATGACTGTCAATAAATACCTCACAGCTGATCACTCGAATTATACTAGAGGCAATGGGCATAAAATAATTGGCAAATGATTCCAGTCACATGAAGCTAATCATTTCTTCTTCGATAGAATTGTAAATATATGAAATAAATTGCCCTGCAGTGAAGTAAATTGTAATACAGTACAAACCTTTAAAGGTCGCCTGGATAAATATTTGTCGTCTAACCCCCAGCTTACTATGTTTACTCCCGAATAAAACACTTGCATAAATTTTTATTTTATTCTATTCTTTTAGAGCCTGGATCAATTTACTAAATGCAAATATATGCACGGTGATAATGTTTTAAGTTTCTTCCCGCAGAGCCCACCTGAGACCACGGGATCACTATATTTACGTGTATCTGTAACTTTTGAATTCCTGCAAAGTCCAGCTGAGACCACGGGATTATTAGCTATATTCACGTGTATCTGCTTCTTTTGAATTCCCACAGAGTCCAACTGAGATCACGGGATTACTGTATTCATGTTGTTATGTCTACAGTCTCATCGTCCGCAGACACCCCGTTAACTCAGTGTACCCATACATAGTGTCATGTGTTATTTATTTATTCGATTATTCACTGTACTTTACTACTTTCTCTTTCAGGTTATTCATACTGGCAGCTTATAGATAATGTATTATATAATGTAGCTTTTCCTTTTCAGTTTTTCCTATAAAATTTCCATGTCAGTTTTTCCATGCTGCATGGTTGTCTTTCTCACTTTTTCTTGCCAGTTTTGGCTGGAGGGTTTGGAGGTGGGGGGAGCCTTCTTGCTTTACTATCCTTATCCTTCAGCATGTAGAGTTTGATCTTGTAGTCATAGTCTACTCTGTAACAAACAGCCTCGAAAGGACCATGAGGTCTGTTGCTGTTTGCTTTCCTATGTACCTTATGTACCCTTCTCTCTTCACACCATTTCCATTCCTCCCCACTCTCCTTCCTGTTACCTGTTACCCTCGCATTTCCCCTACCCTTGCCCTACCTTCACTCCCCTTCCATCCTTCCCTTCCTTCCTGAAATATTCTTCTTCGTCCCTTCATCCTTCCTCAACCTCTCACCACTCTGTCCTTCGTCAACTTCTTTTAACTCCTCCACTCTTCCCTAACCTCTCCTTCACCCTTCCATTCTTTCCCAACCTCTTCTTCACCTCTCCATCCTTCCCTAACCTCTCTTTCACTCCTCCATCCTTCCCAAACTTCTTCACCCCTCCATCGTTGCGCAACCTCTCCCTCCTCACGCATCTTCCATCCCTCCTCACTTATTCCTTTCATCTTACTCTCTCCATCCCTCCACCCCTTTTCCCCTCCCTCTCAACTCCTTCACCTCTCCATCCCTCCCCAACCTCACTCCCTCTACCCCTCTCTCCAACCTCTCTCTCCAGTCCGTTACTACTTCCTCCCTCCCCAACTTCTCCCTCCCCCTCAACTTCACCTCTCTATCCCTCCCCAACCTCTCTCTCCAATCCTTTACCATTCCCTCCCTCCCCAACCTCTCTTCCTCCCTCTCCTCTCCCTCCCAACCTCCTCCCCCACGCCCCTCTTGCACTCACACCACTAATTCGCTCACGTCTCCGAGATTCTACACGAAGCGAAAACCCCAAATCGGATACTTCCCTTTAGCCAAGATGGGGGGAAGGGTGAGAAGAGGGGAAATGGGAAAGAAAGAGAGGGAAAGGGGAAAGGAGATGAAAATTAAGGAAATACTAGAGGCAGAGGAAGAAAGAAGGAAAAGAGAGAGGAAGAGAAATTAAGTGGAGAAGAGAGAGAGATGAGGTGATGAAAAATAAAACGAAAAAAAACAGAGAGGAGAGAGGAGGAAGATAAGGAAGAAGAGGGAGAAAGAAAGGTGAAAGAGTTATATAATGTGAGAGAGAGAGAGTAAAAAAAAATGAGGCGTGATGGGAGGCATGGTTGCTGGCGAAGTGAATGGCGTTGGCTGTAAAACCTAATCTAACCTAGCCTAGCCTAACTTAACCTAACCTAACCAAACCTAAACTAACCTAACCTAGCCCAACCAAACTTAATTTAGCCTAACCTAACCTAACCTACCCTAATCTAACCTGTAGCTCATGGGCCGCAATTTGTGTGGCATAAGAGGCTAAGTGCCACGAAGCCTCCAGTGTCACTAGACTACGTCTCATAGATAATAATTAGACTTTTCTGTGATAGGATACGGATTATAGAATCTATCATTACTTCATTCTCAGCTAGGTTCTTCATCATCTGAATAAAATAGTTTGATAATTGCAAAAATAGAATTAAAAAAAAAGTCGGACTTGTATTTCAAGCTCTAATGGATATTGTTTTAAACCACTTCACGCACAGGACGTATGATTTTTCGCATTCTTGGTTCTTCTGGACGATATTTGCTCAGTTTAGGACAGACTTCTAGTAATAAGGCTATATCTACATCCCAGTTTTAAAAATCTTCCCAAAGCTGAATAAAATAGTTTGGTGGTGTCGGTAATAGGTCACCGGACTGAAGGGGTAAATGACTTCGTTGGTGATAGGAAGATTTAAAGAAGAGCCACAGTACTTACCGAATTCTTACCCACAATTCTTGGCATCACCCCTTTTGCACGAGGGGGTAATTTTAATGTTTTTTCTGTTGTCAGATTATTTGATAAGAACGATGTGATCCCGTCCTAGTGAAGAAGTTATTAGAGGTTTTCACTAACTCCTCTTGTTCGAAAAGCCTCCCCAAGGCGAATAGAATTGCCTACAAGTACTGCGCGAGAAAACTGAAAAAGACGTCATGGTGTTGAGAATTCTCTCTCTCTCTCTC
>JAGKTI010019202.1:0-17160 GCA_018397915.1 Birgus latro | reverse complement strand
TGAGGTTGGAGAGTGGCTTTCCCTCTTTTCAACATCGCGTCTGGAGTTGATCGACAGCGGTTGCGGCGCAGCTCTGCAGATCCAGGCCTCAGCTGTCTGTCTCTGCTATGCTGCAGCATACCCTCGACAGGCCTCTGAATCTCCATCATTCAAGAAGGGACTGGGCACACTCCGTTGTGTCAATCGTCCATAAACTTGCCCTTACTGAGGCCTTGCAGGGAGGCCCTGACCTCCCTCATCCTGACTACTCGCCTCCACCACCATGGCTGCCCCCTGTGATTCGTGGCCTTGCCCCTTCCAGTGCCTCCCCTAGAGCATCCCTGCCCTCACTGTTGCGGCAAGATGCACTGAGAAGGATGGCGACTCTTCGTGTCCCGGGGGCAGCTGAGTACTGCACTGATGGATCAGTCACTGCTGATGGTTCAGCGGGTGCTGCATTTTACTGTGAGGGCCGTGCTGAGACATGGAGGCTCCCTTCAGGAGCCTCTGTGTACGAGACTGAGCTTGTTGCTATCCTTGGTGCCCTTAGAGATGCCAGCCTACACCACCATAGGCACCTCATTATTCACACAGACTCGCTCTCATCTCTGCTCAGTCTTCGTGCGCGGCACTTCAAAGAAAATGTTGCCCTGCTGACTTCCATTCTAGTTGTGGCTGACACCATTGCACGCCGGGGCACCGACATCGCTCTTCATTGGATACCCAGCCATGTGGGTATCCGCGGCAATGAAGCAGCTGATGCCGCTGCTTGGCGTGCCACCGCTCTCCCCACTGTCAACTTTCCACTAGGGCACAGCACTCGCGAGTGTTAAAAGGAAAGCCTACACCTCCATCACAAGGCTCACTCGCGAGGCTCATGAGGATCAGGTTGCTGCTGGCTCACGATCTGCCTCGTGGTTTGCGCAGGCAACTCGCTACGAGCCGCTTGTGACCCCGCACCACACCCCTAATGCTCTCATAGTGGGTCTTCGCCGCCTCCGGCGAAGACCCACTATGAGAGCCTCCTGCTTTCGCAGATTTCCGGGCAGCAACCTGACCCGTGCCCTTACTGTCACCAACTAGACGACTGGCCTCTTCTACACTATCTCTTAGACTGCCCTTCCACTGTTTCTCTGCGTCTTTCTCTTCGCAACCATCTTGTCAGGCATGTCTCTCGTTCTGACACTGCTGCTGAGATGGTTGCTCTTTCCCCTGTCTCTTCACTCCTCTCTACTGCCTCCTCTTACCCTCCGCCTCGCTAGTCATAGCGCCACCTTCTTAATTTCCTTCCTTCTGTCTGCGTCCGTCTGCCGCCATGCAGAGGACGCTCATCTTTATTTTTTTCCATGATTTTGTCACTTACGGGCTCTCCACCCTGAGCCCGTGTCACACTCGTGTGACCAATCTTTTCACTCACTCACTCACTCACTCACGGGGGACCAAAGATATGCCGTGCTGTTTCGTTTGCCTGTTGGAGAAACTACCGTACTACTACGAGTCAAAAAGACATAATTATCATCATCATCATCATCATCATTATTATTATTATTATAATTTGGGGAGCACGTGTCCATATGCCTCCCCCTGAATCCGCCAGTCTCACAGGATTTTTTTTTTCCAGCTTAGGAGACACTGCTAATGAACAAGTTAAAGGGATAAAGATTAATTCCCTGTAGGAACTGCTTATAACTTTGGGAGGACGAGGAGAAAAAAATGCTGAAATTTCCCGTGCCTCGTGGTCTTCCTAAAAATAAATAAATAAATAATAAAAAAAAAAGCCTGTAGAGCTTGTATTGGTTCTTACCGTACTATTTTCTATTGAGACTTCGCAACACGTTTTCTTTCTCACTTTTTTCTCCATCTTACACGTTAGTTTTTCGTGTGTGATCTGTGTAGTCTGTAGATATTAAAAAGCTATACATAAAATACACGAGAATGTCAGGTGTACAGTGGTATGCCAAATCGCTAAGGAACAGGTATATCATACTCTTTTTACTTTAACTTTTTTTTTCAGCTTGTCACGTAGATCATTGGCAGAAATAGGCTGTACTACCGCTCCAAGCCATTCCATAGCACTTCGTGACGAACATCAAATTCTCGTGTCAGTCTGTTGCTACAAGTGAGCATTCAGGATGATGTGGCAGTTTTAGGCCAAGTTTATGAAAAAGCGGTATAGTTGACCTGCATAAACTGACTAGAATACGACCGTCACGTAGTCCACAACGGCAGTGGGATGTATTTTCGATGGCTTTGGTGGCTCCTAGCTGGTACATCCTCCACCAGTTTAAGTACTGTATATGGCACAGATATTTTGTTCGATATTTGCACAAAAAGTGTCGATATTTAAAACGATGTAAACAGCGTGCAGGAGATTACCAGTGTGCAATAAGCAAAATAGATTATTAGAGATGTTAGGGAGCCACATCATATATTCTATCTGCCAAATGACGCTTCGTAGCATCTGTTTCTTAGCGATTTATTCTGTGTTACACCCAAACATTCTCGTGTGTGCTGTTTATATCGTTTTAATATCGACATACATTTCACTAATAACATAAAAGAAGATACTGAGCCAGAATATAGACATTAAATCGTTACAGAAGAGGTATCGCACATTCCCCGCAATCGCTTACGTCTCTTTTCCTGGCCGTCTCTTTTGTGACATTAACTTTCCGCCTTTTTTTCAGTGACGGATTTTGCTCTTTTCCTTATTTAGATAGTTTTTGATGCAAAGTTTGCTATGTAGGTATAATGCAATACAAAATTTCTAGAGATGTGTAAAGCCATTATAGCTCTATTTCTTGAGTAACTCCAGATAACCGCAATGCCAAAAAAAAAAAGTATTTTTTTTTTGTCAGATGGGAATGCGAAACAGGGTGCTTAGTTTGAAGGAGATCATATGCTTAAGTCTTTATATGGCGTAAGTTAATCAAAAGCTCCCGTAGATTCATATAAACACCAGATCTCATCAGAAAAAATATTGAGGTTATTGTGTAAAATCTGGTAAAAGAAAAAAAAAATCGGAGGATGTTGTTACCGCTACAGAGTGTTATTACTTTCACACTGTATATCACACACCTTTGATAATATTCCAGCCATCACACCCCCTTCATTCTTCGAACCCTCACGCCCCTCACATGGTGTCCGTCCTTTTTTTTTTTTTTTTTTTGGGGGGGGGGGGAGGCTCAGATAACCTACAGTGAGGTTTATACTGCAACTGCTAATATTCTTGTGTTGCGGGGATGACTAAGATGGCACTGCCTATTTGTACCGTATATTATTTTCTGCTTCCCATAACCGTTTCTTTTTTGATATAGTGACTGCTTCTTTACGTCCATTGATTGAGTTGTTAATCAGTAATTTTATGAAGCAATCTAAATGTCCACGTTCCTCATACCAACATATTAAGCTGGTATTGTAGGGCGCGATATATGAACTTCCCTCTATGACAGACTACCCCTATTTTGTCCGGTGTCACCTTCAAGGCCCGTGTACAAGACTCCAGATTCAGAGCATTCAGGGCAACTATAGGGCCAGACTCTGGAAGTAGACTAGCACCAGTCGAGCAGGGCGGTACTCCCAAGGCGGATGGAAATCTGATGACAGGGAGAGCTGGAGCTTGGAGTTCCCGTTTCATCAGCCCTCGGGACTAGCTTCTAACCATCCCCCTTTGCTGAACTTTTTCAGTGTTTCGGTAACATAGAGGAGAGGGTAGACCAGGATGCTCTCCAGTATAAATTCCTCTAACAGTCAACATCAAACTACATGCACATACACACTACACTTCCTGTTCAAAATTTAATCAGAAAAATAAATAAATTCCATCTCATTACAAAGCCTCGGGGTCCCCAGGGGTGGGGGGGCCGTCAAAGACACCCCCCCCCCCCCTTTCCCGGTGACGACCAAGCGAGATGCCTGGAACCACAGTCTGAATCACTTCTTCTTCAACATCTGCTGCGTTTCCTCTAACGTTCTCTGTTGAACATCACCTCTCCTACTCTAAACCTCACCTTCTCTTCCAAACTGAGACTCAACTGTCTGAGGCGACTGAGAGCAAACCCTTTTCTTTATCCTCCTTTCTCTATTCTCATTTCAAAGCCAAAGGTGGCTGTTGTGAATATGTACTCAACATATCTTGCTCTCGTGATCCTGAACTTCAATCTTCTGAATTCTCTACTCTTTGGCTTCGGCTGTCCTGTCATTATCTGACTAAAAATATCTGTGCTGTTTACTGTCTATCTGTCTATCTATTGCCAGACGCCTTAATCCCGTAAGGGGTGGCCACAAACAAATCGCCTCCATGTCGCCCTGTTCCCCGCCATTTCATTGCTCTGCTCCCAGCTCACACCCCTTCCCTCATATACCTCTCCACTCAATCCCTCCATTTCATCCATGGTCTCCCCCTTCCTCTCCCCCCCCTCCACCTCACTCACATAGACTCTTCTTCTCAGTCTCACTCTCCATCCTCTCCACATGGCCAAACCACCTCAGTGTGTTTCTCCTAACGCTTCCTATCACATCCATATTCACACCACAACGCTCCTCCACTTCATTATTTGTCAGTCTAACTCTCCATGTGACTCCACATGCTCCTCTCAAATAACTCATTTCCACTGCTGTCACTCTTGACCTCTGTCCCTCCAACAAGGCCCAAGCTTCACTTCCATACATTAGAGTTGGTATCACAGTACTGTCACGCAGTAACTTTTTCACGTCCATGCTCACTTCCTTATTTCTTATCACTGCTTTCAATGAACCATCAACCATTTTTCCTTGTTGTACACTTTCAAGCACTTCACCCTCTAACCTTCCATTTTTACTCATCACACTATCCAAGTACTTAAACGCACTCACATTTTCCATTTCCTCCTCATCCAACCTCCCTGTACATTCAGTGACTTCACTTCTCTCGAAGACCATAACTTTACTCTTCCCTACGTTCACCTTCAGATTCCGTTTCATACACACTCTCCCAAACTCATCCACCAAGCCTTGCAGCTCCCCTTCGTTTACACTTAACAACACAGTATCATCTGCAAACAATAGTAAAGGGAGTTTCCAAACACTGCCCTCTCTCACGAGGGCCACTCTAACATCCACTGCCCTACCTTGTATCTCTTTTATAACTCCATCCATATACAGATTGAACAACCATGGAGACATGACACATCCTTGTTTCAGTCCAACCTTCAGATAGTAAATTTCACTCAGTTCACAATCCACACATACTGCAGCCTTGGCACTCTCATACATACTCTTCACGGCCTTCAACAACTTCCCATCTACTCCATATATTCTTAATACTTTCCACAGTCCTTGTCTATCCACCCTGTCATGTGCTTTCTCCAAATCCATGAAGGCCATATACAACTTTGTTCCCTTGTCTAGAAACTTTTCCACTAAAGATCTAAGAATGAATATCTGATCTACACAACCTCTTCCCTTCCTAAAACCTTCCTGTTCTTCAACTAATTTCTCTGTTATTTTCCTAACTCTGTCAATTAGTATCCTACCATATACTTTTCCTGTTACACTAAGAAGACAAATGCCCCTATGATTACCACACACTTCTTTTTCCCCTTTTCCTTTGTACAGAGGAATAATTATACCTAATTTCCAGTCCTATGAGACTCTTCTTTCCTCCCAGGCCAATCTGCACATCTTCCACATCCATTCTGCTACTATATCTCCCCCATGCTTCAGCATATCACCACACACTCCATCAATTCCTGGGGCTTTCCCCAATTTAACTTTGTTCCATTGCTCTCACAACTTCGATCCTACTGATTTCTTCCTCTCTTCTCACATCCCTCCTTCTCCCAGCCATTCCCCAGCCGCTTGTACTCGCATTACTTTCATTCTCTGTGTTCAACAATTCCTTAAAGTGTTCTCTCCATCTCCTCACTTTTTCTCTCTTCTCCACTAATAAGCCACCATTTTTATCTTTCACTCCCAAGCTAACTTATTTGGCACCCTGTCTAACTCTCTTTATTTCTTTCCAGAACATTTTCTTACATTCCCTCCCCTCTACACTCAAATTCCTTCCAAATTCCTCATCCACTCTCTTCTTACTCTCTCTCACTAATCTTTTCACCTCTCTCTTCCTCTCAACATATTACTCTTTCTTCCGTTTCAACTTCTTCGACGCCCTTGTTTCTCATCCACTCACTATATGCTTTCTTCTTTTGTGCCACAGCCCCTCTCACCTCTTCATTCCACCATGGTGTTCCCTGCACCCCATTTTGTCTTCTCTTCACCACACACACCATCTCACATGCTGCGCAGACTTCTGTGAATATCTTGCACACACCTTCCACGTCCCTCATCTGCTCCAATCCATATTTGCCCAATCGCTCCTCCACTTCCCTCTTATATTCTGCCTTTTTTCCATCATCTTGTAACCTTTACACCCTCCTTGTATGAACTACTTCCTCTTGTCCTTCCCTTCTTCTATCTCTCCATTTCATTTGGACTTTGATTCTGACCAGCACCAAGTGGTGGTTAGAAAGTCCACTCCCCCAACCTCTATATACTCTTGCATTCATTACACACCTTTTCATTCTATCATCCACACACACATGATCAATCATTGCCTTCCGTTCATTCAGTTCACCACCGACCCTTCTCATCACTCGCCACGTATACCTATGCATCATTTTGTGCCTGAAGAGTGTATTGGTTACCACCAACCCCCTCCCAGCACATATGTCCACTAAAGCACTGCCATTCTTATCCATCTCTGCAGGCACACCCCACTCACCAACTACTCCATCCATCTTCACATTCCCTACTTTTCCATTCATATCTCCAATCAGAAACATTCTCTCATTCCTTTCAAACTTTTCCAAGCAACCTTCCACATTTGTCTAGAACTCTTCACTCACTCTGCTTGGACGATCTTGCATTGGCTCATACATGCACACAATCACCCACATTTGTAGTCCAACTTTCAATCTTACCCACACAGTCCTTGAACCAACTGATCCATACTCTCTTATATTCTTCCATCTGTTACTCACAACAATACACACTCCTTCTTTTGCCCTCTCATTCTCACCTACTCCCGCACATATACCTGTGCTGTTTACTTATCCCCAAACTCTACTGACTATGAAAAAATTTTGACTCCTGCTTCTAAGATGGAACACATCCTATCAATTTCTCCTTTCTCTGAAATCTCCATTTTAGGAGATTTCAATGTTCACACACCTTTGGTTCTCCTCTCCTTTCACTAATCCACCTGGTGAACAAGCCTAAATCTTATCTATTCTTAATGACCTACAGCAGCTTGTACAACACCCCACCTGGATCCCTGACGGCCTTGGAGAAAGTTCCAACACACTTGACCTCTTCCTCACAACTAATCCTTTTGCTTACACTGCTAATGTTTTCTCTCTGTTGAGCTCCTCTGATCACAACCTTATCACCTTAACCTGTCCTATTGCTTCAGTAAGGCTTGTGGGCCCTCCCAAGACGCGACAGCTGTGTCAATTTGTAGCTGCTGATTGAGAGGCCCTCAGGCAGCACTTCTTTTATTTTCCATGGAATGATTATTGCCTCCATGCCCGAGAGTCAGTTGAGTGTGCCTTGAGCATTACGGAGGTTATTCTCTCGGGCATGGAAGCATGCATTCCTTTCTCACATCCTCTGGCTAATGGGAAAAAAAAAAACTTGGTTTAATCACGCTTGTTCTAATGCTGTCCACAACAAGGAGAGGGCCTATAAAAGGTATCGGAGCCAACCCACCCCTGAATCACATCTTTTATATATTTCTGCCCGGAATCGTGCTAAGTCTGTTCTTCGCTCTGCTAAAAATAATTTCATCTGTACTAAATGCTCTCAACACTCCAACTCGAATTCTTCCCGCTCCTTCTGGCACCTTGCCAAAAACCTTTCTAACATCTTTACCTCATCATTTTTTCCTCCTCTTTACTACTCTGATGGTTCTGTAGCTATTTCTTCTACTGATAAAGCTAATCTCTTCGCTCAGACTTTCTCCTCCAATTCCACCTTAGACGATTCCGGTGCTGTTCCTCCATCACTTCCCCCCTCTGACTTCCATGGATGACATTTAAATTTCTTCAGCTGATGTACTTTCTGCCATCACTGGCCTCAATACTAGCAAGGCATATGAGCCTGATGGAGTCCCTCCTGTTGTCCTCAAGAACTGTGCTTCTGTGCTTTTACCCTGCCTAGGTAAACTCTTTCGCCTTTGTCTGTCAACTTGTACCTTTCCTTCCTGCTGGAAGTTTGCTCTCATTCAGCCAGTCCCAAAGAAGGGTGACCATTCCCAACCCTCTAACTATCGTCCAATTGCTTTAACATCCTGTGTCTCAAAAGTTTTCGAGCCAATTCTTAACAGAAAAATTTTAAAGCATCTATCCTATCACAACCTTTCTGATTGTCAGTACGGGTTCCGTCAGGAACGCTCCACTGGCGACCTTCTCACCTTCCATTCAGACTCCTGGTCATCCTCCTTTCGGGACTATGGCGAAAGCTCTGCCATTGCACTTGACATCTCTAAGGCTTTCGATTGAGTCTGGCATAAATCTTTAATTTCCAAACTGCCCTCTTACGGCTTCTATCCTTCTATCTGTGCCTTCATCTCTAGCTTCCTTTCTGGTCGTTCTATAGCTGCTGTTGTAGACGGTCATCGCTCTTCTAGATCTATCAACAGTGGTGTTCCTCAGGGTTCTGTCCTATCACCAACTCTCTTCCTTTTATTCATCAATGACCTTCTACGCTGTACATCTAACCCTATCCACTCATACGCTGATGACTCCACCCTTCACCTTTCCATTCGGTTCCCGCAACGTCCATCTCAGCAGTTACTTCAATAAAGGGATGAGGCTATAGCAAACCTAATGTCTGACTTGGCTTGTATCTCTGACTGGGGTAAAAATAATCTTGTTGTTTTTAATGCATCAAAGACTCAGTTCTTACACCTATCAACGCGGCAAAATCTTCCACAGGAGTACCCAGTGATGTTTAATAATATCCAGCTTAATCTTGCTTCATCCTTGGACATGCTTGGGGTTTCATTTACTCGTGACTTATCTTGGAAAGATCTTATTACATCTCTTGTAAAATCTGCTTCCAAGAGATTAGGTGTGCTAAGCCGATTCCGTAACTTCTTTACCCCTGCACAGTTGTTAAGGTTATACACGGGTTTTATTCGCCCCTGTGTAGAGTACAACTCTCACGTGTGGGGAGGCTCCCCACATACAGCTCTTCTTAATAGGGTGGAGGCAAAGGCTTTTCGTCTCATCAACTTTCCTTCTCTTACTGGCTCCCTTCAACCTCTGTCTCTTCGCCACAATGCTGCATCTTTATCTCTTTTCTACCGTTACTTCAATGGTCACTGCTCCTCTGAAATGTCTGCTTGCATCCCCCCACCTCTACGACGGGCGCGTAGCAACAAACTCTCATCCCTTTTCTGTCCAACTATCTAAAGCAAGAGTCAACCGTTATTCCCAGTCCATTTATGCAACAGGTCAACTCTGGAACTGTATCCCTTTCTCTGTATTTCCTATTTCCTATGATCTCCAGTCTTTTAAACGCAGTGTGTCCAGGCATCTCGATCGGATCTTGAATTTGACTCTCTCTTGTATTGTTTTTTTTTTTCTTGAAAGGAACGGTTTGCGGGCTCCTAGCCTTTGGTTCCTTCTTCCTAGCATACACACACAAAAAAAAAAAAAAAAGAGAAGGCCTACCAAAGGTACCGATGCCAACCTATCCCTGAATTTCACCTATCTTATGTCTCAGCCCGGAATCGTACCAAGTCTGTTGTTCACTCTGCTAAAAATAATTTCATTCATACTAAATGCTCTGAATTGCTCTGAACTCTCCAACTCAAATTCTTCCCGCTCCTTCCGGCATCTTGCCAAAAGCCTTTCTAATAACTTTACCTAATCATCCTTCCCTCCTCTTTTCCATTTTTATGGCTCTAGCTATATCTTCTGCTGATAAAACTGAACTCCTCACACAGACCTTCTACTTCAGTTCCACCTTATACGATTCCGGTGCTGTTCCTCCATCACTTTCCCCCTCTGACTTCCTCATGGCTGACATTAAAATTTCTTCAATTTATGTATTTTCTGCCATCAGTGGCCTCAATACTAACAAGGCATATGGACCTCATGGAGTCCCTCCTGTTGTCCTCAAGAACTGTGCTTCTGTGCTTATGCACTGACTAGGTAAACTCTTTTGCCTCTGTCTATCTGTCAACTTGTATACCTTCCCTGCTTGCCGGAAGTTTGCTCTCACTTAACCTGTCCCAAAGAAGGATGACCATTCCCATCCCTCTGACTGTTGCCCAATAGCTTTAACGTCCTGTGTTTCAAAAGTTTTCGAGTCTATTCTTAACAAAAAAAAAAAAAAACATTTTTCGCATTACTGTACAACCATCTTTCTGATCGTCAGTATGGGTTCCCCCAGGGACGCTCCACTGGCGATCTTCTCACGTACGTTTCAGACTCTTGGTCATCCTCAATTCAGGGCTTTGGCGAAAGCTTTGCCATTGCGCTTGACATCTCAAAGGCTTTCGATCGGGTCTGGCATAAATCTTTAATTTCCAAACTGCCCTCATACGGTTTTTATCCTTCTGTCTGTGTCTTCATCTTTAGCTTCCTTTCTGGTCGCTCTATAGTAGCTGTTGTAGACGGTCACCGTTCTTCTGGTGTTCCTCAGGGCTCTCTTCTATCACCAACTCTCCTCCTTTTCTTCATCAATGACCTTCTAAGCTGTACAGTATATCTTACCCTATCCACTCATACGCTGATGACTCCACCCTTCACCTTTCCATCCACTTTGCAGCATCCATCTCAACAGTTACGTCAACAAACAAGGGATGACTCAGGCTATGGCACACCTAAAGTCCGACTTGGCTGATGTCTCTGATTGGGGTAAAAGTAATACCGTTGTTTTTAATGCATCAGATACTCAGTTCCTACATCTATCCACCGACAAAATCTTATGCAGGAGTTCTCACTAATGTTTAATAATATCCAACTCAATCCTGCATCATCTTTAAACATACTTGGGGTTTCATTCCCTCGGGATTTACCTTGGAAAGACATACATAGATTTTATTCGTTCCTGTGTAGAGTACAACTCTCATGTGTGGGGAGGTATCCCACATACAGCTCTTCTCAATAGGGTGGAGTCAAAGGCTTTTCGTCTCATTAACTCTCCTCCTCTTACTGGCTCCCTTCAACCTCTGTCTCTTCGCTGTACTGTTGCATCTTTATCCCTTTTCTATCGCTGCATCAATGGTCACCACTCTTCTGAAGTGTCTGCTTGCATCCCTTCACCATTACGGCTGGCGTGTAGCACCCTTCTAGCAACAAACTGTTATCCCTTTTCTGTCCAACTCTTTAATACAAGGGTTAACCGTTACTCCCAATCCTTCTGTATGTAACAGGTCAACCCTGGAACTGTCTCTCTCTCTATTTCCTGCTGCCTATGATCTCCAATCTTTCAAACGTAGTGTATCCAGGCATCTCGAGATGAACGGATATTGAATTCCTCACTCTGCAACCAATACATTAGATCAGTGATGGCCTATGCCTCCCTGGCCTGGGCTCTCATCCTACCTATTACTTACTACAACACCTCGCAAATCATAAGGAACAACTCTCTACGCATCACCATCACCACTGACTGCACCAAAACTACTCCCACGGCTCACTTACACTCTGAAAATAAAATTATCCCTGTCAGAGACTACCTTGATATGAGAGGTACACAGTTCCACGCAGCAACCTTTGCCAATACACAGCAACCTTGTCATTACATGACAGACACACAACACATATAGGCACATAAAACACGTAGCACACATACGTTAACAAACCTTTACATTACCCACCTCCGCACATTCAAACACTATAGATGAAGCAACACCTACATACTTCACACGCAGGACAATACAATACCTCAGTCATAATACTGTGTAGTATTCCAAGTCCCCATCCTGACTTCCACCCATCGGAGGTGTCCTTAAATGGATATGATCGAGTTCATCTAGCTAGGCTTAGAAGGGAACATCACGGAGCCCTCCACAGCTGCTAACTTAGATTGGGGTACTGGAATCATAGATGACACGCACCCAATTTGTAGAATGGGCCCACACATCATAACACACATAATGGAGCACTACACAGCACAAGCTACACTAAGACGCAGGCACAACATCAACGATGTAGGAAACCTATGGGCATTTCCCTACCTGAAGTCAGTGAGGTTGCTGGATCAGACGGACAGGGGTTGAACAACAACAAAAACAACCCCTACCTTTTAATTTCTTAATATGGTACGTTGATATTTTCATGTAACCTATATACAGGAAAATATTAAGGTGTCCTGCCGTACATACATAGGCTACCCATTGGCTAATGAAGAGGAACTAATAAGCCTCGTAAGCCCACGAGAATACAGCCCCATGAAGCACTCCATTCCGCTCTGACCCTCCCGCCAATACGGCATCCAACAGGCCAGTCTGTCCAAGCCAAAAATTTGTTTGTTTTCACCAGATGGAACTGGACCACTCCCACAACCGTAATACCAAGGCGTGGTTTTATTGATATTCAATAAACCTTAGTTCAGAGATAGGAATGAGTCTCCCTGGTAACTATACAAACCATCCCTCCCATCTGACAGCACTTGGCCATCAACAGGGCTAAGGCGTCAGGAATTTTTGCCATGTTAGAGCGATCGTGATGTAGGATCCCGCCAGTTCCAAAGCCTCAGCTCATCCTCACATTACAGACGTGTTGACTGATCCAAGTAACGCTGGGGATCCCTAGCTCTTCCTTAGCTTTTTATGTTTCGCCCTAGTCCAGAATATTCTCATATGATGTTTGCATTTTTCCAGTACCAAGATAGATTCTGTAATTAACATACCTTGCAGTATCCGGAAATATCGATACACTACTAAGGTAGAGATGTTTGAGAGCCTTCCGAATTGATAAAAATGCGGCCCAAGAACTCCACTCACATTCAGACTTTTAAAACTGACCCAGTAATAACATCCTACTTAAAACACTGGACGCTTGCCCAACCCTTCCCGCTTTAATGTATGGTACCGACTTCATCTCTTTCGTCCCGGGGTTTCTAGATGAGGAATCCAGAGGGGTCAGCCTAGATGAGAAGCACCAATATTTAAGTGCAGAGGGGTGTCTTCATCAATTCCTGGGGCTTTCCCCATTTTGAATTTCTTCACTGCTTCCACAACTGCCATCCTACGGATCTCTTCCTCGGTTCTCGCTTCCCTCCTCTCAGCCATTCCCCAGCCAATTATACTCGTATTACTTTCAGTCATGGTGATGTGCTGCAGTATGGGGGAGAGACAGTAGTACATTCGATATGGAAGCTGTGCAGATTGGCCTGGGAGGAAGTTGAGTCCTGGAGGCTTGGAAGTTAGGTATAATTATTCCCCTGTACAAAGCAAAAGGGGAAAAAGAAGTGTGCTGTAATCATCAGGGCGCTTGTCTTCTTAATGTAAGAGGAAAAGTATATGGCAGGATACTTACGGATGGAGCTAGGGAAATAACAGGAATTAATTGAAGTAGAACAGGGAGGTTTTAGGAAGGGAAGAGGTTGATAGATCAGATATTCACCCTAAGGTCTTTAGTGGAAAAGTGTCTAGCGAAGGGAAAGAAGTTGTATGCGGCTTTCATGGATTTGGAGAAAGCATAGGACAGAGTGGATAGACAAAGAATGTAGAAGATTTAAAGAATATATGGAGTAAATGGGAAGCTGTTGAATGCCACGAAAAGCACGTCCGGAGGTGCTAAGGCTGCAGTACGTGTGGATGGTGAACTGAGTGAATTTTTCTATCTGAATGTTGGATTGAAATTAGGATGTCATTTCCCCATGGTTGTTCAATCTGTATATGTATGGAGTTATAAAAGAGATACAAGTAGGGCAGCGGATGTTGGAGCGACCCTAATGAGAGAGAGAGCAGCATTTGGAAACTTCCTGCTCTGTTGTTTGCAGATGGTACTGTGTTGTTAAGTGGAGACGAAGGGGAACTGCAGTGCTTGGTGAATGAGTCTGGGGGAGTGTGTAAGAAACGAAACCCAAAGATGAATGTAGAAAAGAGTAAAGCTATGGTCTTCGATAGAAATGAAGTTATTGAATGTACGCAGTGAGGATGAATGATGAGAAAATGGAAAATATGAGTGCATTAAAGTATCTGAGTAGTGTGATGAGTAAGGATGGAAGTTTAGAGGATGAAGTGCTTGAAAGGGTACAACAGGGAAGAAAGGTTGATAGTTCATTGAAAGCAGTGATAATAAATAGGGAAGTGAGCATGGAAGTAAAAAAGTCGCTGCATAATAGTATTGTGATACCAACTCTAACGTATGGAAGTGAAGCTTGGACCTTGTTGGAAGGACACAAGTCAAGAGTGAGAGCATTGGAAATGAGGTACTTGAGAGGAGCATGTAGAGTTACCTGGAGAGACAGACTTACAATGAGAAAGTAAAGGTGCATTGTGATGTGGATGCGAATGTGATAGAAAGCGTTAGGAGAAATACGTTGAGGTGGTTGGTCATGTGGAGAGGACGGAGAACGAGAGACTGACGAGGAGAGTGCATGTGAAGAGGTGGAGGGAGGAGAGGGAGAGGGAGGCCAAGGATGGGGTGGAGGGATGGAGTGGAGAGGTATAAGATTGTTTGCGACCACCCCTTACGGGGTTAAGGCGTCTGGCACCAGAGAGACAGATGGACAGAAGGGTGTCTGTCATGAGTCCCGGCATAGGGAACTGGACGTTTGCCGGACAACCGTTGGTGGTTGTGGTAATGAGAGGTGCTGAAAGGGTATCCCCAAAGCAGACCAAATCATTCCAGAAGGTAAGCACTTGAAGTTGCCTGATATATAATGCCCACCATCTCTGCAATCTTGAAACAGGGGTACCAGGCATTTCCATTGGTGGGAGAAGTCCGCCAGACGTAAGTATCAGGGTCCCCCAAACTGAGCTAGATCAGCTCATTGGCTAACCACCCGAAACTTGGTGCAAATGTTTAGCATAACCCATGTATCATGAATGACCATCGCCCGACATTTTTTGTGGTGGGATTCCACCGCCAGATTCTCTCAAAATGTCACCATTTTCAGTATGAGCTAGCTCAGCTCATTCAGTTACCATATGAAACTTGCTTATTAAAGTTCTGTGTAACCCCATGTATTATGAATGACCACCGCCAGCTTCTTATTTATTTTCTATTTATTTATTTATTTATTTTTAGTGGAGTACCTTGCCTGACGGCCTCCAGATGCCCCCACCCATCCCCTAAAATGGTACTAGATCATTTCACGGAATAACCATACTTCTCTTTATATATATCTCTCTCTCTTGTTCTTCTTCTTCTTCGTCTTCTTCATCGTCTTCTTCTTCCTTTTTATCTTCTTCCTTAATATCTATAATTTCCTGTCCAGTTAGTGAAACGGTGACATTTTTCGGCCCATCTGAATAAGTTTTAGTCTGGTCTCCGTTGGTTTAAATTATGATTAATTTCTGATATTCGAAACCTTTCCTTTTTTGTTTTCGTTCACTACTGTCCGATAAGAAACCTAAGGGTCACGCCACTGAGCTTGATAGTATGGAGAGGCTTTCTTAAGGCGGCGTCACACTAGACCAAAAGTGGCTAACATGTGAGCAACTTTTGTAAGGCAAATCGGCTAGCAGAGTCGAGTGTCCGTCACACTTGTATGTTCTTGCGAGCCGAAACGGCTAACAGTGTCGTCTGCCTTGGCACCCCATGGGCATTTGTAAACAAACCACCACGGAGTACCCACTCCCTTTTCCTTAGTTTCTGTAACCGCTTCACATATTTTAGCAACTCCAGAGCCACAAACCAGTCTACTAGGGTTTTCCTTGCTGCAGGATCCATATCAAAATCTGATTTCTACTTGTTGTTTGGAGACAAAGCAGACGGCCTCGGCGGCTGGTCACCCGAGTGTCCGAATATTTATTTCAGGTTACAAGAAAAAAAATAAAAATGAATGAAAACCAAAAGAATTAAATTGTATTTACTTAACAGATTTAGTTACAGTTTCCTTCTATGAATAACAGAATATTTTCTCACCGATTAGAAAATTAATATAGGCTCATTTGAGTTCCAATCCCACCAACAAGCTGTGAGCAAGAATTGTTATCCATTTCGCCTCGCAAGCCAAATCTCGCTCTCCGTGAGTCAGTTTGGCTAGCAACTCGCAAAACTGGCTCGCATGTTAGCCACTTTTGACCCAGTGTGACGGCAGCTTTATTTGTAGCACCTCGTAATTTGTAGCCGCCGCCAGGGTGGCGCTGGTGTAGTGGCAGCCATGTTACACCATGCCTGATGCTCACGTTTTTGTACTGAGTTGCTCTGTGGGTTTTTTAAAGAAGCTGATGATTCCGGAAAATATAGTGCCATGGTCCAGTGTGCAGTAAAATGGGCACAGGAATTCATCGAAGAGAGATGGCTTTACATTTCACAAGTAAGAAATATATCTTGTTGCTAATTCTATAACATTACTACCCCCTAGGGTGGGGTGGGAAGATTCTTCTCCAAAAATCCCTGCATGAATGAGGCCACTAAAAGGGAGTGGGACCCATTTATCTCCAGTGTTTCCCTCCATGTCTTCTCTTCTGTTCACACTTTTTTGTAGATATCTCCACGTTTCTTCCAGCCTGTGTCAATCTTGACATTCAGTTTCAAGACATGAATAGTCTAAGGACTTCCCACATCATTTCAACACTATTAGGCTACTTCGACGTAAAACAGCTTCAACATCAATATCATGTCAACGTTCATACCACACTGTCTTTTCCCTTCCTGCCATTACCTTTCTCTGCCTTAGTGCCATAAAGAGTAAGTTCTGCACTGTAGCAGCCTATGGAATTTTATACTCATTGGCTAAATTTGTGCCCTACATGAAATACAGGAGCTAGGGGTTAAGGCCGCAGATGACGCGATGGCCGATGCGGACAACACCAATACCCCCTACCCCCCCAGTACCACTGGGGGTCCGCTGCTGAAACTGAGCGGCTCGAAGCAGGAACGGCGCACCTGTATCCTTCCCCGGCGCCCCTCTTACTCCCATTTTTTTTTCTTTTTTTTTTAAGATTCGCCACACTGGTGTGGCAACAGAGGACGCTGGCGTGGGGGGGGCAGAGCCCATCCCCCCATAATA
>JAGKTI010019201.1:0-17160 GCA_018397915.1 Birgus latro | reverse complement strand
GTGTGTGTGTGTGTGTGTGTGTGTGTGTGTGTGTGTGTGTGTGTCCGTCCATCATGTAATTGTCTAACTCAAATTCAAAAGACCTCTCGTAGTGGAAGCGCTAAGAAACGTTTCAAGTCATTGTAAGACCACCTCCATTACGATGACGTCTGTTTTATTTACCCTACAAACATGCTATCGTACTTAGGGAGATAAAAAAAAAAACCAATAACCTCTTAATGCCCTTAGTACGAAAGTATCCCTAACCTGAGTAAAATCGTCAGAAGGGAACAAGATGTGAATAAGAAATGCCTTGTCGTCTTGAAGGGGTTAAGTAATGCGGACACCTGAGGAAGGCCCTCTTACTGATGTGGTTAGAAATAGTCTCAATTAACCCCTTTCGTATTTCCTAATCTGATCAGGGTCATCTTGCGGTCGTAAGAATAGGATGAAAAGACGTCATCATACTGAATGGCTTATACTACAGAGAATAACAGTAGGAGAGAATTAACAGGCTAATCTACAGGAAGACAAGTGTGGGGGAGAAATTTATACTATTTCTAGACAAAGTAACGAGTTATTTCTCTCTCTCTCTCTCTCTCTCTCTCTCTCTCTCTCTCTCTCTCTCTCTCTCTCTCTCTCTCTCTCTCTCTCTCTCTCTCTCTCTGGCCTACATTTTACCCATAATTTGAATTTTCATTTCTTACATTTCTTCATTCAGAATTTTTAATAAACCACCCTTCTCTCTTACTGCGTACTTTCAACTCTCATTCCGATGTCATTCGTTTTTCCTGTGGCAATGGGGCCAACGATATGAAAGAATGTATAGAGACATATTGCATAAAAAGGGTCAGTGACGACAATACTCGTATCTGACTCCTTAGGTTAGAAAAGTTCCTCTTAAGCCGAAGATGGTGTGGTGGCTTGCATGAATAAAACTAACGTCATCCCAGCGAAGTGGTGAAAAGAATTCCATCAATTGCTCTGTAGGTTATTATTATTATTATTATTATTATTATTATTATTATTATTATTATTATTATTATTATCTAATATTTCACAATTCTAGCCGTCTGTCTATCTGTCTATATGTCCAGCCGAAACTGGAAAAAAGACCGCGATAAAACCTGGCAGGGTGATTGCAGTTGAGTCACAGATGTGCCCATTTCAATTTTATGTAGATTGAAATTTTCCAAGGGGATGTTTTGGCCCCAGAAAATTGTACCAGTTGGCTTAACATTACCGGTAACCGTCGGGGGTTGACCGGCTTCCAAGCAGCTAGGCCTCAGTTTCAAGCAGCGAGATTTTCAGCAGCGGGAGGCGGGGTTTAAAAACAGACCTTATTTGAACAGTCAAGTATCGCATAAAATCATGCATTCCTCAACAGAATTGATATCAGTGGCATCGATATACAGTTCTGCGCGCAATGGTGCAAAACTATTAGATACAGATGCGTAGTTTTTGAGCCAGTCATATGTAGCTGAAACAACTAGCTGGCAGCGGGGAAACATGACAGTGTTGGTCATCTTCAACACAGTTACGACACTTAAAACTGAAATATAAAAATGTAATTCGGCACCGGCGCTATGCTGTGCATTCGGCTGTATAAAGAAATTCCCCATTCATTCAGTCATTATGCAGCAATTGCGAGATTATTGAAACCGAACCCGTGTAGCGGAAACGTCATTCCAAATCTATCTTACCTGTTGAGCTGATGCCATGATGCAAACGACTGAGTTTCTAGGGCGAAATCCTGGAGCCCGCTGTGCAGTCATTTTGATTATTATTATGCCTCCGCCCACCTATGGTGGAGGAAGCATTAAGTGATTAGTCTGTCCATCCGTGCGTGCGTTTATGCGTGCAGTGGTGCTTGCGTGCGCCCACTTTTCTGTGCGCGATATCTTCTGAACCCATCGACGGATTTCCACCAGACTTTTGTCTGTGAAGCAGTATGAGGAAACGATGAGCTGATTCAGTCAGCTAGGACTAGGGGCCAAAGTTCAAGGTCATTCGGTTCAGTTTAACCTTGTGGGTGCGATATCTCTTGAACCTCTGGACGGATTTCGTCCAAACTTGTGTTGGTGAAGTATGAAGGGACGATGAACTGATTCTGTCAGCAAGGTCAAAAGGTCAGAGGTCAAGGTAATTCGACTTAATTTATCCTTGTGGTCGCGATATCTGAACCTTTGGACGGATTTCGACCAAACTTTTATAAGTGACGCGCAATGAAGACACCATAAACTTATGTGATCAGCAAGGTCAAGGTCAAAGGTCAAGGTTGTATGGGTGTGGGTGCGATATTTCTTAAACCCCTCGACAGATGTCGACCAAACCTTTGTCAGTGATACAACATGAAGGGATGATAAACTGATTAGGTCAGCAGGATCACGGGGTCAAAGGTCAAGGCCATATGGGGTCGACTTTGTTATCTTTAATCTCATTTCAGCCCGTAATAAATCCTGTCGTGGATGCATACCGAGCCACGCTTAACGTCGATAGCTCGGCGCCCGAGTTCTCGCCATTTCATTAATCCGACGAAGCAGAATGGAATAATTTTCGGCAAATCACCCTATACCATTATTCGAGATTCAGCCAGTGTGCGTGCGTGTTTGTGCTCGTGCGCGCGTCTGTGTTTACATAAGATTACATAGGAAAGTAAACAGCAACAGACCTTTTGGTCCTTTCGAGGCTGCTTGTTACAGAGCAGACTATGACTACAAGATCTAACTCTATATGCTGAAGGATAAGGATAGTAAGAAGGAGGAGGAGGAGGAGGAGGAGCAGGAGGAAAAGTACAAGAGGCGGTGGCTCAGTCGGTAAAGAGGTGGTCTGCAGTCCCAACGGACCCAGGTTCAAATCCCTGCTGGGGCAGGGAACAGTTTAAGGATTTGAATTTCATTAAATCAGGCTTTACTGATTTACCAGATGACCCGCCGACATGTCGTAAAAATACCAATACACCAGTCCTGTATGAGACAGCCATAGCATGTTAAAAATCAGGCTTTACTGATCTACCAGAAGACCCGCCGACATGTAAAAATACCCCCACTAATACCAATACACCAGTCCTGTATGAGACAGCCCTAGCATGTATTCAATATGGACGGTGGGTGTTAGCGCCGAAGTGGTGACATGTAGAGGTGTTGGTATGTAAGAGGACTGCTGGGCCTTGATAGCAGGCTGTGAAGCCTATGCCCAGTGTCGGACACAAAAAAAAAAAATGTATTCAGTACGGACGGTGGGTGTTAGCGCCGAAGTGGTGACATGTAGAGCTGTATGGCATGTAGGAGGACTGCTGAGCCTTGATAGCAGGGTGTGAAGCCTATGCCCAGAGTCGGACACATAAAAAAAAAATCAGTAGGAGGAAGAGGAGGAGGAGGAGAAGGAGTACAAGAATCGGTAGGAGGAGAAGGAGGAGGAGGACACAATAATAAGCAGGAGGAGGAGGAGGTAGAATAAAATAATTGGAGTAGGTAAAATTGTTAGGCAGTAGAGTGAATAAAGGAGATCAGGTTTAGAATGAGATAATCCGAAAGTAGACTGAAAAGTGTCCGCGGTAGAATGAACAGAATATAGAAAATAGCACAGCGGTAGACGAGGAGGAGGAGGAGGGGGGAAAGAGTACAGTTAGTAGTAATGGTAGTAGTAGTAGTAGTAGTGAGGAGGAGGAGGAAGAGGAAGAGGGGAGGAGGAGGAGGAAGAGGAAGAGGAAGAGGAGGAGGAAGAGGAAGAGGAGGAGGTGGAGAAGGAGGAGGAGGGGGAAAGGAGTACAATTAGTAGTAATAGTAGTAAGAGGAGGAGGAATAGGAGTACAATTGGGAGGAGGAGGAGGTGAAGAGATAAGAGAGGAAAGGGAGAAGAATGAGAAGAAAGAATAGAAGCTGAAGGAAGAGGCAGAAGGTGAAGGAGTGGTGGTCGGAGAAGAAGAGGGAGGAGGGAGAAAGATAGGGAGAGGGAGAAGGAGAAGAAGAAGCACGAGTAAGAGGAGGAGGAGAAAAGTAAGAGGGAGGAGGAGTAAGAGAGAGGGGAAGAAGGAGGAGGAGGCGTATGAGGGAGAAGTGGAGGAGGAGGAGATGAAGACAAGGGGCAGAGGAAGAAGAGGTGGAGGAAGAGAGAGGAGGAAGAGATGAGGAGGGGGGGGAAAGGAGGGAAGAAGTGGAATAAAAAAAATCCAAAAGTAAAAAAATAAATTAAAATAAAATAAAATCGTCAGGCAGTGGGAGGAGATGCAGTAGAAGCAGTAGGCGCAGAAGTAGAAGCCGGGGTAGAAGCGAGAGTAGAAATAGAAGCAGGAGTAGCAGAAGCAGACACAAGAGTAGCAAGTGAAGTAAAAGGATAGAAGCAGAAACAAGAGTAGCAAGTGAAGTAAAAGGATAGAAGCAGAAGCACAAGTAGAAGCAGGAGAGGAAGAAGTTGAAGCAGGAGTAGAAGCAGATGTAGATACAATGGTAGAAGCAGAATAAAATCGTTCAGGGGCAAAATAAAATCACCCGACGGCAGAATGAATAAATAGCCCAGCAGTAGAATGGATAAAATCGCTCAAGTACAGCAACGATAAACGAGTTTATACGGATGGATGGAGATTAACGAGAAGATAGCGGAGGACGAAGATAAAGGTGCTACGTTATGGTGTCGTTAAACTCGCTAATTAAAAAAAAAAAATCTAAATCCAAAATAATCCAAAACCAGGTTAAATTAATCTTGGGACATTAATCTACAAATCCAGTTTATTATTATTACGATATACGAGTCAACCATCCTGATGAATCAAGCACGGCCCAGAGTGAAATCTCGTACGTCTTGCAGGGATCATGGCGACATCAACAAAATCGCTAATATCTCCAAAAAATCATTAAATAATCCTACCTCAAAATGACCTCAAAGTATATTTTAAGTATTAATTTAGCAGTGTTACCTACAGTGATAACGATAAACGGCATAACTCAGTGGATGGATGGCAATGAAGTTGACGATGGTCGAAGACGCTGCATGCACAAGATGGCAGTGCTGCCCATGTGCGGCCATACCACCAAAAAAACCATTATCACCATCACCAAACACTAAATCACTTTCCATTATCACCTCAAAAAGTTAAGTAGGCATTTATTTCTCTATCCCACCTACAAAGATTGGGATAAACGCCTTGACTTTATGGATGAACAAGGACGAAAATGGAGCACGGCCAAGGCTACCATCTCGTACGTCTGGCAGGGGTCGCGGCGCCATCAACAAACATGATAATGTCTCCATAACCACCAAATAATCCTACTTCATATTATTTCACAGTATATTTTAAACATGGCTCTAGCTATTTTACTTACACTGTTGACGATATACGGCTTAACTACATGGATGGATGGCGATGAAGTTGATCAATGATGCTGAACTTTCAAGATGGCCGTGTCGCCTACGTAAACAAACCAGCCATTATCACCATCACTAAGTCACGCTCCATTATCACATCTAAAGGGTACCAGGATGTTTGTTTCACTATCACACCTACAGTGAGTGGAATAAACGCAGTGACTTTACGTATGGGCAAGGGTGAAAATGGAACACGGGCTGAAATCTTCCCTGGTTTGTCACCATCATGACGGTATCAACTAATTCGCTAATATCTCATTGACCATGTAAGACACACGCACTAAATTCCCTCACAGTGTTCTCCAGGCATGAATTTAGCCATCCCACTCCCAAAGGTAACGATAAACGGCTTGACTAACTGGATGAACCGAGATTAACATAAAGCATGGCCGTCCATGAAATCTTCACCATTGGTAGAAATACCCGACGCCATCAACTACCTCGCTAATATCTTTACCACACAATAAGATACAGCCATCAAAATCCCTCAAAATGTTCTTCAGACACTAAATTTTCATATCCACTCACAAAAAAAAAAAAAAAAAACGATAAACGACTTAACTGAGCCGATGATCGGAGGTCAATTGGAGACACACGAATGAATGTCCTCACCAGTTAACCGCGGGACTAGAGATCACAGCAAGGGGGTACACCTGGGGAAGGTTTAGTCCGCGCATGCGCACTATGCACTTCCACCCTATTTTTGCTATATTTGTACGCCTACACTGATACATTTGGAATAATAATTGATGCATAGGTGAAAAGAGCAGAATTTTATCATACATCATCAGCTTACTCCACCGATTATGAGTTAAAATAGGCAATACTGTCACGAGCTGAGACGGGCGATGTTGCTGGGAGGGGGAGGCCGTCTCAAACCAGGTATGCAGCAGGCCGCGTCACCTGCACAGGGACACACAACCTTATGCCTCTCCCTTGGTTATTCGTTTTTCTTACTGTTATTCATTTTCCTTACTACACCTGACTATGTACGCTATTTGTATCATTTAAAAATAGATTTAGTTTGCATCGGTGACATACGGGATAAAAACAGAATGAAATGTGGAGAACTAGACTGGGAAGTCGTGCATCTTTAGATTGGCCATGAGAGCAGACCAGACCACTGCTCAAACGCGCATGCGCACCAAAACGTTTCTCCCCCTCCCCTTGCCCCATGCAAATGTTAAACAACCGAAGATATACAGTATATACGTATTACTGATAGGGAAAACGTAATATTTATAGCGTATTATAAACATATTATACAGAATTATAGGTTGAGATAGACGATAATGAAGAGTGAACTAGTGCGTTAATTCAAACCACCGAATGATGAACATTATCGCATCAATATTCGCACAGTATACTCCTGCCACGCTGACCTGGCCTAAAACTGCCATCTCCTCACCTTGATGCTGAGTTGTAGCGAGATTATTTGATGTTACTGAAGGGCTTATGAGAAAAATGGAAGAGAGGAGGGAGATACACATTTCTCCTCCCCTCCCCTCTCCCATCTCGTTTCTTCTCCCCCTTCCCCTATCCTCGCTTCTCGCGTCTTCCTCCTCCTGCTCCTACTTCTCTCCTCTCTTCCTGCACCTCCCCTTTCCTCTCTTCTTCCTCCTGTTGCTACTCTTCTCCTCCTTCATCCTCCCTGCCTCATTCTCCTCCCTTTCTTCGTCCTCCTCCCTTTTTTCTCCCTTCCTCCTCCTCTCTTCCTACCCCCTCTCCTCTTTTCCTCTTATTCTCTCACCTTCATTCTACCCTCCTCCTTTTCCTCTTGTCTTCTCTTCGATTCTCCCCATTACCACGAAAAGTCTTTTTTATTCTTGCTCTCTCCAAGCGATTTTTTTTTTTTATGTGTCCGACTCTGGCCAAAGGCTTCCCATGGCCCAGTAGTCCTCGTACACACCTCCACATGTCACCACTTCGGCACTAACACCCACCATCCATATTGAGTACAAGCTAGAGCTGTCTCATACAGGATATAACAGACGTTATGAGGAAACGCGGGGGAAGAGATTGGAAATGCCACCTTCTCCCCATCTCTTCTCTGCTCTTTCTCTTTTCTCTTCCCCTCCTCCTCTCATCCTCTCCTTTCCTTCTCTCCTTGTCCCTTCTTCTTTCCTCTCCTTTTTAGCCCCCTCCTGCCCTCACCTTCTTCCTCCCCCTTCTCCTCATCCTCTCCCTTTCTCTCCTTTCTTCTATAGCCCCTTCCTCCTGCCGTGTTTTTACACGACCGAGTGAGTTTAGTGAAAATAACGATAGACCTAAGGACTTAGTGCTGGACGAAATTCATGTAGATATACAAGAATGAAATTAGTGTAAAAACAAGATGTTAAGAAAACACCGGGATCATATGGACTGTCTAACTGGATAATACAGGAGTGTAGAATGGAAGTAGCAGGAAGGATACATGACATCATTATGAGCTCACTACCAAAAAGTGAAGTCCCTCGGGTTTGGAAATGAGCAAATGCGGTCCCCATATATAAGGGAGGGAACAAGGAAGAGCCACTGAATTATAGGCTGGTATCACTAGAGCTGCAAGGCTTGGTAGATGAGTTTGGGAGAGTGTGTAAGAAACGGAATCTAAAGGTGAATGTAGGGAAGAGTAAAGTGATGGTCTTCGACAGAAGTGAAGTCAGTGAATGTACAGTGAGACTGGATGGGGAGGATATGGAGAAGGTGAGTGCGTTTAAGTACTTGAGTAGTGTGACGAGTAAGAATGGAAGTTTAGAGGGTGAAGTGCTTGAAAGGGTGCAGCAGGGAAGAAAGGTTGCTGGTTCCTTGAAAGCAGTGATAAAACGGGGAAGTGAGCATGGAAGTGAAAAAGCTGCTACATGACAGTGCTGTGATACCAACTCTAACATATGGAAGTGAAGCTTGGACCCTGTTGGAGGAACAGAAGTCACGAGTGAGAGCAGTGGAAATAGACTTATTTGAGAGGTGCATGTGGAGTCACATGGAGAGACAGACTGACAAATGAGGAAGTGAAGAAGCGTTGTGGTGTGGATGTGGATGTGATACGAAGCGTTAGGAGAAACACATTAAGGTGGTTTGGCCATGTGGAGAGGATGGAGGGTGGGAGACTAATGAGAAGAGTATACAGTATGTGAGTGAGGTGGAGAGGGGGGAGAGGGAGGGGGAGGCCAAGCATGAGATAGAGGGATGGATTGGAGAGGTATATGAGAGAGAGGGGTGTGAGCTAGGAGCAGGGCAGTGAAATGGCAGGGGACAGAGCGATATGGAGGCGATTTGTTTGTGGCCACCCCTTACGGGATTGAGGCGTCTGGCAGTAGATAGATAGATAGATCACTAGCCAGTGTTGTTGCAAAAAATTTGTGAGATCATAGTGAAAGACCGATGGATCAAATAACTGGAACTAATACAATAACAGATTGCCAATCTGACTTCAGAAAAGGAAGGTCATGTACTACAAACCTACTAAGCTTTCACTCAAGAGTGATAGACGGTATGCAAGAGAGGGACGGATGGACTGATTGTGTCTTTTTGGAGCCAAAGAAAGCATTTGACAAGATACCACACAGGAAACTGTTGTGGAAACTTGAACACATAGGTCTAAACAGAGCTTGATGTAAGTGGATGAAAGATTTTTTGGAAGACAAGGAGATGAAAACAGTCGTAAAGGACCAGCAGTCAGAGTGGTGTAAAGTAATTAGTGGTGTACCTCTAGGGTCAGCTTTGGCACCAGTCATGTTCCTGGTTTAGGTAAATTATATGGTGGAAGGAAGTGACAGTTATGTAAGTCTGTTTGCAGATAATGCTATATGGAAAGTGAAAAAAGAGGAAGACTGGAAACAGCTGCAAATGGACCTTGATCAGATATAACTGAAGTCACTGGTGGGAAATGCAGTTTAATGCAAAGAAATGTAAAGTAATGGAATTTGGAAAGAGTACAAAGAGACAAACATGAAAATACAGAATGGTGAACGAATGGATTAGTAAAACTAAATAAGAGAAAGACTTAAGGGTACTGTTTTCAGACAACCTTTCGCTGGAAAATCACATAATCAAGATCACTAGAGATGCATATAACCTTTGAAGAAATGTAAGAGTTGCTTTTACTTATCCGGACGAAGAGATGATGAAAAAGTAGATTGTATCAATTATTTGCCCGAGGCTGGAATATGCAGCAGTGGTATGGTCACCACGTATAAAGAAGGATATAAGAAGGACTGAAAGAATACAAAGAGCAGCAACAAGGATGGTACCTGGCTTAAGAGAATTACCGTACGAGGAAGTACTGTTGTGACTAAGTCTCCCAACCCTAGAAAAAAAGGATAAAGGGAGATCTGATTAATGTGTACAGAGTTCTATCTATCTATTGCCAGACACCATAATCCCGTAAGGGGTGGCCATTTGACTTTGAGTTATTTATTTTACGGGGAGGGGCACTAACCCTCCACCAACCCACTTGTTGACACGTAGGGAACACGTATGGTTTGGTTATATGGTTACCACCCAGCGTTGTAAATGGTTTCTTGGCTTACAGGAAATCATTTGGCTTGTCACTCAATGTAATGCCACCTGTAAAGGAAAGAAAAGCAGTAAGAAGTGACAGGAAATATAGGAGAAATAGGAAGAAAGGAGGGCAGGCACAGAAAAAGAATGATAAAGGCTAAGGAAGAAGTAGGCAGCACTACATCAAGTGAGTGGATGATGGTCGCCACCACCTACCAATAATAATAATAATAATAATAATAATCTGGTCTTTTGTTTCTCAAAAGCACCAGTTCTTCTTTTGGGAAACCACTAGTGCGTGACACACATACATTATATTTACAATTACAAGAATTATGACATCTCTCATATATAATACAAACTACATCATAGATATATGAAAGCGGCAATGATTAAACCCTATAATCATCCGTCATAGTACCCCTCACCAGGTCATAGCATTTTGAAAAAAGAAAGGCTTTCAGCTGTTTCTTAAAGGATTCAGCAGAAGAGAGTTGCCTTATGGACAATGGCAATCTGTTATATAATATAGGGGCTCTATACACAAACGAACGATCTGAGAAAGATAACTGGTGAATGGCTCCAGGCTCGTTAAAACGCAAGGAATCATCTTCACTGCGTAACATCACACCCGGGTGTGCCGATGGAAGTTTTAACAATTCAGCAAGATACTTTGGTTCACCAAACTCAAGTATCTTAAATGTAATAAGAGAGTTTAAATTCAATTCTAGCCTTTACTGGTAACCAATGTAACTCAAGAACGGGGTAGTCGAGGTTCTCGGGGGGGGGGGGAGACCAAAGATAAGACGTGCTGCCCTGTTCAACACAGTGAAGTTTTGTCAGCATATTTGGAAGACCAATCCACAGTGAATTACAATAATCAACACGAGACAAGACCGCTGCATGGACTAACGTCTGTTCAGGAGTTTTCTCACAGAGTACAGGTTTCTGATATGCAGGTTACACCCTATGACAATCTGATGAACATGTTCTTTGTAATTTAACTTTCCATTAAAATAAACACCCAGATTTCGAACAGCACTCTGATTGGATGAAACTGTGACACACCAGTACCACGGGATTATCAGTGTCGTCACCCCTACTGTCTCTGATGATGATCTGTTTTACAATCACTCAGCTTAAGTTTCCTCCTAGCCATCCAAATCTTAATATCAGACATTAGAGATTCAAGCTTAGTCTTAGTATCGTTGATATCTGACATCTTAACATAAGGCTGAGGGTCGTCAGCATAAAAATGATAGGACACATCATGAGCATCAGGGCAATAAACTACTTGTGTAGAAAGTAAATAGAATTGGACCCAAAACTGATCCTTGAGGGACTCTGAACAGAAGGGGAGCAGAATCAGAGCTAGCGTAATCAACAACCACTCTCTGAGACCTGTCCGACAGATACGACTTAAGAAGCAAAAGAGCACTATCACGAATGCCGTAAAAATACAGATCATCAAACAATAGTTTATGATCTACTGTATCAAAAGCTGCAGACAGTTCCAACAGAACTGGGAAAGAGCACATCCCACTACAGGTGTTTGCCATCAAGTCACTATGAATCCTTATTGGTGCAGTTTCAGCTGAAGGGTATTTTCTGTATGCTGACTGAACAACAAAAACAGCTTTGTTGTGTTCCAGTAGTTGTAAGAGTTGATCGGGTATGGCACGCTTAATCATCGATAAGAAAGACAGGTTAGAGACGGGACGATAATTCGTCATGCTCTTGACATCAAGGCCAGGTTTCTTAATTAGGGGCCTAAGCAAAGCACGTTTCTCAGACTGCACAAAATTACTTTCTAAGAAGCATCTATTTATTATGCTGCAGATAAATTCTGCAGCGTGCTCGTACACATCAGGCAGTTGTGACATGTTACACAGGTCGAGTGGGCAAAATGTTTTAAGTTCTCTGATGTAACATTTGACTTTGTTTACATCCAGCAGATGAAATGTTGAAAGCAAATGATCCCCCAGTGTACCGTGATTGGAAGTCAGCTGAGTACGCTTCACTAGGAGAAGTTCAGGGTTGACATGATGAAAATCAAATGAATTTAATCAAGTGATTATAATCGATTATAATTAGGGAAAAAAATCACTGATTAAAATCAAAATATTTTTATTTTAAATATAATAATACGTATACTATTTAAGCTGATGCTGTAAATACCCTATCACCACTTGGTTGGTGGCAAAATTTTTCAAGAGACATTAAAGAGTGTTTGACGGTGCCTGCCCAGTTACACACTGCTGTAGCTTCCTCGGCAGGAATTGAAAGAGTGTTTTCATCCTTTGGACTTCTCCAGTCAGAAAGAAACCGTCTCGGTAATGAAAAAGCATCATTGCTTTTTACTGTGTTCAAACACTTCAACCAAAATAAAAGCATTTCCTCTGATACCTCAAACTAATCTTCTTGCCTTTTGTGTATCTGACCTGAACTGTATACGAAAGTAACTCTGGTTATTATATCTTTTAAATTTACATAAATATAGCACATTTATTTCATAATGATGAAAATCCTAGGCATTTTTTTTTTCATATTTTGATACAAATAACTAATTTGGAGTTAATGTGTATATCTTACGTTTTATGTAGCCTAATGTAAGCTGTGTCTCGGTGGATCCTTTTCAACAATGGTGTGTATTATTTTCACAGAGGTCAATAATTTCATTTTAGGAAAGTACTTTTCAATATTAGTGTACAGTAGTTAAAAGGGTACCGTAGTCATTTTTTCATTATATGCAAATTCAATAAATAATACAGTCATCAAGTGTATAATTATAATAACCTTTTCATACAGATGTTTGAGCCAAATTACACCAACTGTAAAAAAATCTATCTATCTATCTATTGCATATGATGTGGACCAAACATGGTGGAGGGGTTGACGGTTATCCAAGGGAAAAGTAGAAGAGTAGATGAAAGGTCAGGGTGGTAGAGCAAAGTTAACATTACAGTTTTATACTAATTAGGCCAAACATTGTGAAAAGCGTTTGGGTAAGTCAAGATCACAGAGCAAGGCTCAAGGTTCAGCCCCATAACTCAAGCAGTCTTAATTCGATCTGGGCCAAACTTTGTGAAAGGACTGAGGGTCTGCCAAAGATGGAGATTCGATATTTAGAGCGATAGGCTGAAGGTCAGAGTCACAGGAAAAGGTTAATTCAAACAGTTTATTATCAGTGTTGATCAGACTTGATAGAAGAGTTAAAGGTCAGGAGACAATAAAGTAGTTCACTTAGGCGAAAAGTCGATCCAAAGTCAAGGCACAGTGCAAGTCCGATGTTTGGTCCTCGAACCACCTGCATGGAGCTGGTGCTGCACTTTGTGAGTGCTGTTTTTGTCTGCATTTTATTCTTCAGAACATTTTATTTAGGATGGGTAAATAGTTTTCGTAATAAAGGTTATATCAAATCCTTTCACTCAGAAAAGTCTATCCCAATTTAATTAAAATAATATGGAGATTTCAAGATTAAAGCAATAGAATGTATTACCTGTTTCGGGACAGCTACAGTGGCGTGAGTATCGGATGCAACGAGAATAATTTAACAGGGAAAAAGAAAATAAATACTATGTAGACTCTGGAAATTCTATAAGAGAGACTGTAATTTTAAAGAGTGAGAGTCCACAGAGAATATAGCAAACACTGAGTAATATAATAAATTACAAAAAGTAATATAGGACAGGCAATTCAGATTTTGCTGGATTTTTGTTAGCCTCCTTGGCTGTAATCGTTTAATGCTTTTGATTACTGTTGGCGAGTCTGAATCGTTCCTCTTTCTTTACACTTTCTTCACCTTTAATGGAGTCTCTTTTAATCCGAGAAATTTAGTTGACGTTAGGCTGGGTAAGATAGTTCAGATCAATTATTGGGTGAGAAAAAGTTAATCAGGAACATTCAGTAATTAAAATCATTGCATACATATAAAGAAATGTTTATCGGAAGGAAATTAGATGGCTGTTCTGAAGTCTGTTAGTTAAATACAGGGAGAAGAATTGGACTGAAATAAAGCGTGAAAAATAGGTAATTAAAAAAAAATAGTAAAGGAGTAGGTGGGTAGAATGGAGAAAAACATAATTATTGAGGATGAATCAGAATGTAAAAGGACAAAAACGATAATCAGAATGAAAAACAAACAGACAAATGGTAACAGCAGCACAGAATGCAAGACCGTGAATAACAGAGTAGAAAGGACGGCAGAGAAGACTGGAAAACGAACAAAAGAATTAAAAATTTTTATATCAGTGAAAACTAGAGCGGCATAAAGATATTAGAGCAGAGTGGAGCAGAGAGCAGACGGCCTCCAAATGTAACCAGCCGCGCAGACTAATGTGCTAAGTAATGTTGGCGGTGCTGAGCAAAAACAATGTGTGAAGGAAGCAACAGTAGTGGGTAATGGAACCGGCAGAATCTAAAGCATTAATTAAATTACGGTATAACGGTATAATAATATAATAACGGTATAATAACAGCAAAACTAAAGCAGAGATAATGTAAAATAAAAGAAATACAGAAAGCAGAGCAAAATAGGAAGGAAAATTGGAAAAATAGTGCAGAATGAAAAGTAGCAAAAAAAAAAAAAAAAAAAAGAAAGTCAACAGAATGACCGGCAGTAAATTAGCAGAGGGAGACGCAGCAGAACGATAAATAACATAACGAAAACGTGCACACACAAAAAAGTAAAATAAAATAAAACAAACGCAGCGTGAAAATGTCAAAATTAGAAAAGCGGGTCCCAGCAGAAGAAATAACAGAGAAACAAAGTAAAAACAGAGAACAGACGTAACCAACCATCAAGCGTAACCCGGTAAGTAATTTTGGCGCGGCTGTGTGAAAATAGTGTTTGAAAGAGGCAACAGCAAGGCCAGAGGGTAATAAAAACACCTGAATGTAAAAGAAAGGGGAATGAAGAAAGCAAAGAACGAGAACAAATATGACTAAAGTAGAGGGGAATGAACAGATAAAGAGCGACAATACTGTGGAAGAAAAACAGCTAAAAGAAAGCAAGAAAAAAAAGTAGAATGAAAACAATACGATACAGAAAACAGTAGAATTTAAAACTGAAACAAATGGCCAGAATAAAGACAAATCAAACACAACGGAAGATATAAAAAAGCAAAATGAAAACAAGGAGAATATAAAGCAGTGGAAGGAAAACAAGTGTATCCAAATAAAAAAAGAAAGAAAATAATGCAGTGTAAAACAGAAAGCAGAAGACTAATCAGAAACAACAAAATAAAAAAGCAGAATAAAGTAGATCACCCAAAAAAAAGAAATAAATATCATGAAACAAAGTAGACGGTCAAGGAAAAAAAAAAAAAAAAGAGGACAGTAAAATAAAAGCAGATGGCCAATTAAAAAAATACAGCAAAATAGTGAGCAGAGTAAAACAGCGAGCAGACTGCTAATAAATAAACAAAAAAATAAAGAAAGCAGAGTAAGACANCAAGGAAAAAAAAAAAAAAAAAGAGGACAGTAAAATAAAAGCAGATGGCCAATTAAAAAAATACAGCAAAATAGTGAGCAGAGTAAAACAGCGAGCAGACTGCTAATAAATAAACAAAAAAATAAAGAAAGCAGAGTAAGACAGAAAGGAGATGGTCATAAAAAACTGCAAAATAAAGAGAGCAGAGTAAAAACAGAAAGCAGACGGGCTCCAAATGTAACCAGTGAGGCTGACGTGGTAAGTAATGTTGGCGGTGGTGTGCGAAAACAATGTGCGAAGGGGCAACATTTACCCTCCACACACTCCCCATGTAACAATCGAGGCAGGGCACTTGGCTACACCCTCTTGACCACACTCACCCTAACTCCTGCATATACACACTGCCCCCTGAGTCCACACCCTTAACGCACTACCCCCTCCCTCTCATTCTCTCTCCTTTCTCCCTTCTCTCTCTCCAGACCACCTCCTAACCCCTTCTTTTCTCTGTTTTCTTCTCTCTTCTCCTCCTCCCTCCACCTTTTCTCCTCTACTTTCGTTTTTGCCTCACAGCACCTTTTTTCACAATTTCTCTTCTCTCTTTCCTAACGCTTTCTCTTTCTCTTCTCTCCTTTCCTTCTTCTATCCCATCTTTCCTCACCCATACCTTCCTCTTCCTATCTCTTCTCTCCCATGCATTCCCTCCTCTTTCCCTCCCTTTCCTCTCCCCTCATCTTCCGTATTGTCACCCTTTTTCCTAGTCCCTCTTTTCACCCTCCCTCCTCCTTTTCCTATCTTTTCTCTTCTCTCCATTCCTTCCTTCCCTCCTTTTCCACGTCACCCCCTTTCTCATTTGTCCCTCCTTCATCCTCTCCCATCCCATCCCCCTCCTCTTCCTTCTCTTCTCTTCTATCCTTCCCTTTCCTGTACGTCCTGCCTCCTCCTCCATCCCCTTCCCGACCTCATCCTCCATCCCATTCCCTACCTCATCCTCCATCCCATTCCCTACCTCATCCTCCATCCCATTCCCTACTCTTTTTTTTTTCTTACACCGTCGCCCATCCCAGCACTTCATGTGCATTACCCGTTCGCTTTTCGCCTCCTTATCCTCCTCTTTCCTTCACTTCCTATCCCGTTCCCCATCCCCATCCTTATCTCTCATTCCCCTGTCCTCTCCGTCTTCCCTCCTTTCCGTATCTCTGCTCTTCCGCATCTTCTCTCCCCTCTCCCTCTTCACTTCCCTCCCTCCCCTCCCTTATCTACCCCCTCCACTTCTCCCTTACTTCTCCGTCCTCCTTATCCCCCTCTTCACTCACCTAAACTCCCTTCTCTACCCCCTCCTCCTCTCCCCTTCTCCTCAGGCCCCCCTTTCCCCAATGACGCTCACGGGCGGAGCATAAAAAACGGGGACTTGGGTGGGCACGACTTTTTCTTCGACCCTTCTTGATTTTATTTTTCTCTCGCTCGTCTTTTGCTTCTTCAGACATCTTCTTTGGGTGACTGTTACTGTTGTTTCTTCATTTCTTTTGTGACATTTTAATATTATTCGTCATTTTCTTCTCTGAATTTGCTTTTAGTCCGCATCTTCTTTTCGTTAGCTGGTTTTCATTTTCTCTAGTCTTGTGCGTCATTATTTTAGCTGTCATCTATGGGTGCCTGTTGCCTTTTCTCCGATTCTCTCTCACCTTCATACCCCCACCTCTCTCTCTTTCTCTCTCACTATAGCCATCATTCCACTCTCCATATTCTGCCTCTCAACTGGGTGTAGATTCTTTTCTCCATGTTCGTATCCATTGTTGTCCATTCACCTGTTGCTTTAATATTCCACAAGCGCTTTCTGGGCCGCTAAGCGCTTGCCCCCGAGACACACACTGACACCAAACCTGACATGGACCTGCTCTGACATA
>JAGKTI010019200.1:0-17161 GCA_018397915.1 Birgus latro | reverse complement strand
TTATTTGGAGCTCTTATGTGATGTTTTAAGTGACTCTTTTGATAAAACCAAGGCAAGAGTATTTATGCAAGATTCTGCCCCTCCACACGTTGCAAAGTCAGTGAAACAGTGGCTAACAGACCGTGAGGTTCCCTTTATTCGAGATTGGCCCGGAAACAGCCCAGATATCAATCCCATTGAGAATTTATGGGCGCACATGAAGCGGCAGCTGCGTAGTATGGACACATCATCTTTTCCTAAACTTGAGGCTGCAGCTATGGAGCAGTTTTAGTCCGTCTGTTCTGCAAAACTACGCCATCAGTCTCCCCAGATGCCTTAAGAAGATAATAAAGGTGAAGGGGAATGCCAGTAAATACTAAATTCAATGGTGAGTGTTAATTTATTTGTTTCTCCCTGCTAACCACAAGAATCTTTTCTTTTTTTAAGATGGCGTCAACACTTTCCGCGCCTACTGTATACATCCTAACTCAGTCACACAAGATTCACACTGTGGTGTGTGTACTCTCCTGCTACAGGAGAAAAGCACTGTTGCCATGAGTGTAAAAACCTTGTATTTACGTTAATAGAAGCAAGCTTGAAGGAAAAAACTCCATGACGATGGTGAAAAATCCTGTACTCAGGTCAAACTGAGCGAAAGTTCGCTACATTTACATTAACAGCTAATTCTTATGTAGCATGGTGTATGTGATACACGGTATAGGTGTGACAGTTGCAGTGTAACTGTACATATGTGTAAAGTGATATGATACAAATTAATAATATAATAGAGGGGACGTGGCAGAGGAGAAGAGGTGGCAGCGTGCGGCAGAGACGATCAGCTGACCCGCACGGCAAAACTGCCACACCTATCACTGTACCTGGACAGCAGAACTGATTCACCCACCAACTGTACCTGTGAAATGAGTCAAGGTGGAACATCTATAGTGTCAATGTGACAAACAACTTGTATTAAATTATAATTACCATCTGCCCAGTAATCAGTGCATATACACTTTAGCTGAAAATCAACTGATAGCAAGAGTTTCGTGCATTTGAGGTTGCCATTTTTTCCTTATTGGGTAGATTATTAACCAGGAAATGTAGTTCTTGGATTGCTCAAATCCCTTAGAACCCCTGTAGTTTACTGGTTAAACCTATATTAACTGGAGAACAAGTTGTTCCCTGGTTAACGGTGCATCATCGGTGTCCACAGTTGGGATCACTGTGACTTCCCGTATATAACCTACGCTTACAGGAAAGAAAGGGCTTGTCGTCGGTGTCCACAGTTGGGATCGCTGCGACTGCCTGTTCATCATCGGTGTCCACAGTTGGAATTGCTGTGACTGCCCACTTATACAGTAAAACCTCGACATAATGGACTTCAGTAGACCGGAATTCGCTTTTATCGGACTCGAGGAGCTACCGGACTAAACTCCTGTATATCAGAAAAAGTCCGATAAAGCCAGAAAGTAGTCCGGACTGCCTGACAACTTCAGCTATGTTCACCACAATAAGACAAGTAAAAGACATGTTTTTCAGTGCACAGTACAGTATTATTATACCATTTGATTAATGTAGTGAAGGTATAACACAGTACAATACTGCAGTGGTGATGAAAACCGCTGATGCAATCCGGACTAATTTCTGATATATCGGAAAAAGTCCGGATTAGCAGGGGTAAGTCCGGATGTCGCTTTTATCGGAATTTTGCATATTTCGGACTGGCCTGAGCCCCAATTAGTTCGTTATAGTGAGGTCTTACTGTAATCCCAAACTTACGGCTAATGAAGGGCTCGTCGTCAGTGTCCGCAGTTGGGATCGCCGTGACTGCACTTTCGTCATTGGTGTCCACAGTCGGGATCGCCGTGACTGCCCCTTTTTAATTCTACACTTACAGCTAATAAAGCGTTTGTCGTCGGTGTCCACAGTTGGGATCACTGCGACTGCCCGTTCGTCATTGGTGTCCACAGTTGGGATCGCCGTGACTGCACGCTTATAACCTACGGTACATATGTATGTATCGACCCTAGACACATTGTGTCCTGTGGGGCCCACGAGCGAGACGTGAGATCTTCTGGCATAGTATTAACTGGGAACCAAGCAGGTACTTGGATAGCATTAATCTCTCAGATCAGCCAGTCTTACGGAACCCAGTGTACGACTAATGCCCATGTTAATCGTTAGTTAGCAGGCGAGACATCAGGTCTGCACCTACGTTGTCGCTTCCCTTGATGTATCTCACAACAAGGTTAAACTGCTGCAAATACAGTGTCCAGTGTGTCAGTCTTGCATTAGCTGTCTTAGTTGTGCTGAGACTAGTGAGTGGCATATGATCGGTTTCCAGAGTGAATGGTGCTCCATATAAATAATAGTAGTATTTCTTAACATTATCAGTCACAGCCAAGAGTGCCTTCTCAGCAGTACTATAATTCCTCTCAGCAGGTTTTAGCTTATGGTTGTGATATGCCTCTAGGAAAATTCCACCTTCCGATTCTTGCATCAGTACGGCACCAACTCCATCTTGTGAGGCATCGGTACACAGTATGAAAGGTTTATTGGAATCAGGAAGCTACAAGTTAGGCTCCTTACACAGCATAATCTTGAGGGTGGCAAAAGATTTCTCTTGCACTTCTTCCCGTTCAATGGTATTTGGAGCATGCTTCCGAAGCGTCTCGTACAAAGGCTGGGCAATGAGAGCGAAATTGGGAATAAAACTTCTATAATACCCCGCTAAACCGAGGAATGCCCTAACCTGTTTCTCGGTCATGGGTCTCGGGGCTTCCTTAACTTTTCTGATCTTATCGCCCTGACACCTGCAGCAATTGTTGCCAACAATATGTCTGAGGAACTCCATCTCACTGTTCGCAGTCTTACACTTGCTGGGCTTCACAGTCATGTTGAAACTCTGGAGTCTACTGAAGACATTTTCAAAGAGTCTGAGGTGCTCCTCCAACGTGGCAGAATGCACAAGGACATTATCAATGAACATTACCCCTACAATACCATGGAGCACTTGTCTCATGGCTCGATTGAATACTTCTGGGGAATTGGTAAGTCCAAATGGAAGGACCTTATACTGATACAACCCCCTAGGAGTAGCAGAGGCGGTGAATTGACGACACTCCAGATGAAGGGGAATCTGGAAGAATCCCTTTGCTAGATTGAGCTTTGTGAAGTACATTGGGGCCCCTTGGATAGCGACCTTATTAGTCCACCAAAATGGCCGCTATCCATGAAATCGCTACCCGAGGGGCAAACTTCTTACCTAAAAAAATTAATACAGTCCTGGACTCCTTCAGCTATACCCCTAATTTCCTCCATTACCCATCAGTATCACGTCATATTTCTTCAGTACAGTACTGTAATAAGATAAACGTATACTACATACAGTATTCAAAAAATTATCTTTTTCTTTTCCTCCACGCAGTATTGTTTCTTTGGCTTGCCACGCATGTATTGTCTGGCCTTTCGGTCACTTTTACATTACCAGCACTTCCTGTTTTTTCCCTGGGCCACCACCACCACTTGGGCCAGCCCCCGATGTTGAAGCCATGATATTAGAACACTCAGTAGCCAGACAATAAATGGAAGGTCACAAAAAACCAGTGGCGAGACTGTGACAAGTTGAATGGATGTGCGGCGCGTGGATAAACAAACAATCTTCTTCTTCTTGGGGTAACTGCGGAGAGGTTCACCTTCCACCTGTCAGTATCGCTTAGATACCGGCATTCCCCCAAGAGAAAAGGAAAGGTAAAGGAAAAATTTAAAACTGTAAAATTTGGTAGGAGAGACATAGTTGGAGATTAGTTATAAGAAAAGCTTAAGATACATACTTTCACATGGATCAATGAACTACGGTCCTGACTCCTTCGGGTATATCCCTAATTTCCTCCATTAACCATTAATATCACGTCATATTTCTTCAGTAATAAGATAGTATATTACATATTCAAAGAAGATTAACAAACTTACTTTTAATTCGTTTTGAGTGCCACTTACAGGCCGGTCCTGCGGTGGACCTGAATGACTGATGACGACGATATTGTTATCAATTGTAGTTACCGTACCGTGGCAGCCTGCTAGAGCCGCTAAAAAATAAATACCGTACTACACTCCAACGAAACCCTAAATTCCTACTGTGAACACTAATAAAATAAACTTACTTAACATGCAAATGGATAAACAGACTTTTAAATCATTTTTGCTATTTATTGTTGAAATTACTGTCGTGCTTGGTGGTTATTGTACCTCAGCAACCTAGCAACCACGGACCTGACTCTGCTCACTCTCCATCTCTCATCCCTCATTTTTCTCTTGTCCCTCACATCGTAACACATGCACACGAACTTCATTCTCGATGCGATGGGCCTCTGTTTCCTCATCTTCCCAACCATCATATATGTCCTCCTCGAGCTGAACAGGGGGCATGTCGACATCATCCTTTTCATCTGACAAGGTATTCAAAAGGGCTTGTCTCTGTGCCTCATGCTATATTGTTTCTTTGGCTTGCCACACCTGTATTCTCTGGCCTTTTTTGTCACTTTTACACTACCTGCACTTCCTGTTTTTTTCCCCTGGGCCACCGCCACCACTTGGGCCAGCCTCTGAAGTTGAAGCCATGATAACAGAGCACTCAGTCCCCAGACAGTAAATGGAAGGTCACAAAAATCTTTAACAATGGAGAGACTGAGGGAGGAATGAGCACACGGCTCATGGATAGGCAATGGGTCAATGAACTGACTGAGGATAGACTTGCACTCACTGTCTGTGTTACCAGGGTCCGACCTTGGCAACTCTGCCCATCCACCCGCTACAAATGAAGATCGGCTCCAATGCACCATCAGCATTCAGATCAGATCAGATGATATTCGCCCAGTATTGCTTTTGAATCAGGTTCCGACCCTGGCAACTCTGCCCACCTGCTGTCTACATGTTAAATGCCTAGCGGATTTTCGCTAACTGTTCACCATCAGCATGAGGATAGACTCGCACTCACTGTCAGTGTTAACGGGTCCGACTTTGGCAACTCTGCCCATCACCCGCTACAAATGAAGGTTGGCTTGCATACACCATTAGCATTCAGATCAGATCAGATGATATTCACCCAGTATTGCTTTTGAATCAGATTCCGACCTTGGCAACTCTGCCCACCTGGTCGCTGCGTGTTAAATGCCTAGCGGATTTTCGCTAACTGTGCAGCATTAATCGCTATGAGATAGTTTCTTTCCTGTCGCTATCCGTGGATTCGCTAACCAAAAAAACACTACCTGAGGGGCCCCACTGTACTGTGACCTTGCCAGCTTGGTGAAGATGGCAATATGGTCACCCATTGGCTCAGCATCCACTTTTGTGATTGTATTTAGCCTCCTATAATCGCCACAAATCCTGATTCCTCCATCCTTCTTGCAGACTACTACCATTGGACTGCAGTATGGAGATGAGGACTTTTCAATAATACCTGTAGTCTCCATGTCGGCAATTTCCTTATCTACTGCGTCCAGTAGTCATGTGGGAAACGGATATGGCTTAACTTTTACTGGAGTATTGCTGGTCAACTCAGTTTTGTGACACTCAACCTTTGCGAGTCTAGGTTGGTCAGAGAAGACATCAGCATACTGACAGAGCAATGACCTTATGTCATTCTGATCATTTAATGCTAAGTCATTGTTAAGTAAGACATCTCCAACGGTCTCCTCCTGCCGGGACTGAATGGTTAAGGGCTTGTTGTCGGTGTCCTCAGTTGGGATCACCATGACTGCCCCAGTTGCTTCTGGTGGTTGGTCACTGTCACCGACTACGGGAAAGCCAGCCTCCTCGGGGTTTGGCTCATGATACGCCTTCAATATGTTAATGTGAAACTTTTTACGAAGATTCTCTATCTGGATTATGTAGTTGAGGTCTGAAATGCGCTCTACTACATTGTATGGACCCTTCCACTGTGTGACAACTTGTTCTGGGCAGTGGGGAGTAACATCAAGCATTTATCACCTGGACTGAACTTCCAAAGCTTTGCTTTCTTATCATAGTAAGCTTTCTGAACTTCGCGCACCTTGATCAATTCTTCCTTAGCTAACTCGCATGTCGACTGGAGGCGGTCAGCTAAATCAAGGATGTAGGTGTAGGTGGTCTTGACTTCAGGGTCGGGTTCTTCATCATCCCATAACTCACGAAGGACTTGAAGTGGCCCACAGACTGACCTTCCATACACCAGTTCAAAAAGTGAGAACTTCAAGGAATGCTGTGGGGCTTCTCGGTAAGCAAAAAGAAGAGGGGCAATGAATCGCGGCCATTCCTTTGCCTGTTTGGTAGCCATGCACTTCAGCATCTTCTTGAGAGTCCCATTGAACCTCTCACACAACCCGTTACATATGGGATGGTAGGGTGTAGTTCACAAGCCTCCAGTGGACAACAACCTGAAGGCTTCATTCATCATCGCAGGGGTGAACTGCGAACCCTGGTCGCTTAAGACCTCCTTGGGGATACCTACTCGGCAGAACACCTCAATCAGTGACTGGCTCTATATTCTTAAGGGCCACAGCTTCAGCCCAACATGTGCCGAAATCAACAATAGTGAGGATATACTTTGATCCATCACTAGCCCTAGGAGTGATTGACCCAACAATGTCAACTGCTACTCTCTCAAACAGTTCAGAGATTACAGGCATTGGCTTCAGTGGCGCAGGACAGAACGCCTGCGGTCAGTGGTACGCTGACACACATCGCAGGAACACACAGGCCTAGTTATTTCCCGTCCCATTCCTGGCCACAAAAAGTCAGCATGGATGCTGTCAGAGGTTTTCTTTTGGCCCATGTGACCTTCCATCACTGAACAATGACCCAATTCAAACACTGCTCGGTGATACTTCGCGGGAACGACAAACTGCAGTCGAACCTCGCCCTGGAGTGTTTGTGACTCACAGTACAACTGTCCTCGCTTACGAAGGAACCTGGCTTGACCACCCTGCGAATACTTAATTACACTATCCTCCAGTTTCCTATGCACTGTGGCAAGTGTTGGGTCAGACTGTTGTTCTTGGACAACATCTTGACTGTGTATCAGATCTTGCGGCGTTGCAATGGTCAGTGGGGTGACACGGTTCGGAGCCTTGGCCATGGCTCGTGTTACTGCAGCAGCCGAAGTCTGAGTAGCAAAGTCTACAGCGCAACTATTTTTGACGCCTAGTATGTTACCTATAATAAGGTCAAACCAAGGCATGACAACTGCAACTGTCGAACCAGTGTAAAAAGGAGATGCCACCTGGATATGTGCCTCAGGGAACAGTCTCACTGATCCATCAATAAGTCTAACTTGTGTGTTAGACTCTGCTTGACGGAGCACCCTGAGGAACCATTGTCTCTCAGAACATTTATGGAAACACCTCCCACAAACCCTGGCTGAACAAGAGAGGCACTGTTGCCAGTGGATGGGTCTGAGGAGGTAGCAGCCAGTCACTGATGAGACTGTGGAACGTACGTTGAGGCGAACATGGTGCCCTGAGAGCTGCAGTATGCTTGAGGGGTCGTGCTCACCATCTGAGGAGCTAGAGCGTTGACCACCTGTGGATGAGGGTTCACCATCTGAGGGGGACTAGTGAACTGTGGGGAAGTAACTGTGCTGGTGGGGACGGCACCATTGTGTGCATGTCGGGGAATGAGGGCTGCATTTGCCTCCTGCCTCCGAAACACTAAAGCTGGTTGCCCTGACTGAGGATAACGTGGCTTGTCCTTGTTCTACTGCTGTTTGGGATACTGCTGCTGGTTAGGGTGCTGCTTGTACCTCTCCCAGTCAGGTTTCTGTGTATTCTGCCCCTGGTCCTTCTGCGGTTTGTTTGGACTGTGGCCATTATCCTGAGAGCAGCCTTGATGCTGGGGTTCGGTCTGCGATTGCTTCCCAGACTTAGCAGTATCTTTCCTATTCCATGGCTGTTGCCTACGAGTTTGGTACCCGTATGCAGTAAAGAATGCATCAGCCTTTTCCACCATTTGGTTTGCATCCTTTACTTTGCAAATCTTGAGCTGAGCCATAAGCTTAGCAGGCCACGACTTTTCCAGCTGTGTGTGCAGCACAAGGTCGATTATTCCCTCTCACGTGCTAGGAGTCTCATCCTTCACCATCCACTCGTGCAAGTATGCAGTGAGACGGTCGAGGAACTGAACAGCTGTCTCCTTTTCCTAGAGATGTGCCCTCATGAACTGATTCCTGGCATCATCAGCGGTGAGACCATATGCTTTGATAAGTGCGGTCTTCATCATCTCATACACGAGATTGTCTCCGCGAGTTCTGTGGAGAATATCAAGGGCAGGGCCCTCAAACAAGCTAAGAAACTGAAGCCACTTAGCTGCCTCATCCAGCTCGTACAGCTGTGCCATGTTTTTGAAACGAGCTATGAAAGGCTCGATTCGCTCGCCTTCCTCGTACAAGCTTCATGGGGTTGCTGGAACAGGTGCTGGGGAAGCATTCGTGGAGCTTGGGTTGGCTGCACTCGATGTGCCTGAAACCAAGGATTCACACTTGAGCTTCAACACCTCAAGCTCATGTTTGTCACGTGTCTCGCGCTCAGCACGCTCGTGTTCACATTCTCTCTCACATTCCTCGCGCTCATGCTCACGTTGTTCTCGCTCGTGTTCATGTTCTCTCTCACATTCCTCACGGTGCTCTCGCTTGTGTTCACGTTGTTCTTGCTCGTGTTCACATTCTCTCTCACGTTCCTCATGCTGTTCTCGCTCTTGTTCATGTTCTATTTTCCGCTCTTCACAGGTGGCATTCTCATGTTGTTGTTCATAATTGCAATGTGATAACACATAACCTTTAATTTCCTGGGGATTGGTAAGCCCCATATCCTTGGCTTCCTGTAGGTATATACTGGTTGCCATGATGCTCAGACTGAGACTGAGTGAAGTACACTGATATACAGGCTGTTCAGCAGTCGAATGCTAATACTTGGGAATAAAGAATACAGGCACAGTCTGGTGGTGACCAGTCTAGTGAAACTGGTAAAGAAGAGGAAATAAAAATTGCAACTGGCTGGGAAAACTTACTTGCAGTTAAGAAGCAAAATCAATAACCACCAGCAAGGCAGTGCCTATAATCTTTAATAATAGTTAATACCTAGCTAAGAGTGAATGAGTTATTTTGGTAATAATTTCAGGGCTAGGAGTTATCCTGGAATGAGGACACCAGATGTCACAGGATTTTGGGAATATATTTATATATAAATGAATGTGAGCCAGATGTCACAAGGGAAATGAGAATATGTCTATGAACAATGCAAATAATTTTCTAGTCGATTAACATAAAAGAATTGACTCGTGAAATCAAGTAGTGATTTCACTTTTATGCTGGCTTCCTTCGCCAATTCTCTAAAGATGAGAATTTTATAAACCTTTTCAACAGTACACAGCAGAGACTAATCACTCAAGAAGGCTGTATTACTGTACTGTTGGCCTCGAGAAAGTTTGCTCACCCCTTGTCATTCATAAAATTAATAATAATAATAATAATAAACAGGATCTTGCTGGAGCAAACTCATAGCTTGCACAACAGATTTAAGAATTAATACCAAAGAACTGGCCTAAATACCAGTCGTGATTAATATAAGTTGTACTAACTTGGAGCAGAGAGAGTATGCAATATGTGGGGAAATTAAACAAGACTGTTACATTTAACAGAGCTCAAAAAATGAACTGTAAATTTATTAATTACCAGAAAATAAATTTACATTACATGAATCTCAAGCTAGGGAATACTCTCACTTACGCGCTCAAACTTGATAGCTAAATAAGCTTAGCCTAGAAAAACGAAAAGAAATACTGGTCAGTGGAGATGAGATCAGCTCGCGAATAGACTGGGCGTCTGTCACTGGTCGAAACGCTGCTATCGCCGGCGCTGCTACAGTCGATGACCTGGTAGTTGGGAGATTCGGGAAAACGCTGATACTGCAGGATACTTGAAGCTGCTACGAAGAGGGACTCTATCTTCGTTAGGCACAGCACTCCATACTCCGTGACTGCCGAGAACCAATTGGCGATGCTTGCTCCGCCTGGCACAGCGTGAGAAATGGGCGGGGCTTAAGTCAACGGTCAGAGAAGCGAGCGTGAGGGAACAATAATTCTCAAAATATCGCTCAGTAAAACGCACCGTCTGTACATAAAGACGGTCACTTATGAGACAGTGACGAAAGTTTTGAAAACTCGATACAATTGTAAGTGAAAAAATGAGCAGTTAACAGACTGAGTGAAATTCTATGGATTTCAAAACTATTCAAGTGTTCCCACTATAATGCTAACAATGTCACGAATTACCATACTAATATCACAATCTAGGAAATTCGTGACACATAACTTTACTCTTTTCTACATGTACTCTCAAGGCACGACGCTCACAGACATCAGCAAAACTTTGCACTAGTTTACCAAGTTCTTGTCCAGTTTTTGCAAGCAGGACTGCATCATCAGCATACAACAAATTTGAGATATTCCATCCATCACCATTCATACGCTATCCCTCTCTCCATTACTCATGTTTTTACTTCTCTCATCACCCCATCCATATTTATATTGAACAACCATGGGGACATCACACAACTTTGCTGCATGCCCACACTGATTGTGAACCATTCACTTAGATGCCCATTAACCCTTACACATGCTTCACTACCATCATCTTGGCGGCACCTAGCAGCTTACCATCTACACCGTACATGCGCAAAACTTTCCACAGTCCTTCTCTGTCTATTTTGTTGTATGCTTTTTTTAGATCCATGAATGCCATAAACACCTTATGGTCCTTTTCACAAGCCTTCTCTGCTATCTGTCTCACTTCAGATATTTGATACACACATCCTCTGTCACTCCTAAAGCCACCCTGTTCATCACTCACTAGGACTTCTGATATCTCTCTTACTTTCTCAATTATAATTCTTCCATATACCTTCCCTACCACGCTCTAAACTTATGCTACGATAACTGTTGCACTCACTTCGCTCACCTTTATTTTTATACAGGGGTACAATCACAGCCTTTTTCCACTCTACTGGCACAGTTTCACTCATCCATGCCTTCTTACATATCTCCAGCAAGCACTTCATTCCACTTTCTCCACTACACTTAATCATCTCTGCATACTCCTCATCAACCCCAGCTGCTTTCCCATTTTTCAGCCGCTTCACAGCACTCTTCATCTGTGCAAGTGTCACATCTCCTGGTACTGCATTCCTTCTTTTCACACCCCCAAAAGCAGTCATGTTTACAGCTGCTTTGCTCTCTCTATTCCCATTCATCAGGCTTTCAAAATATTCTTTCCATCTAGTCCTTATTTCATCTCCTTATTCATCTTAGGAAAAGTCTGTCACGCTGAAAGTGGCCGTGAAAGCCAAGGAAGGCTACCTTCTCCAGTTTTGAGTCTCCCATAAGCTCAGTGAAATTGTCTGGAGATAAATAAATGAAAAAACATCCTCAGGTTGCATTTGGTTAAATCCTTCAGTAAGATGAAAATATTGTTTTAATTCTTGCAGCTGCTAGATGCTATTATTCAACTTAGAGATCTTGTACAGTAGAGTCTCAGATTTAGACACCATTTGGTACTGCAAAAGCCTGCCAAAATTTAAGTTGTCCAAATTTAAATGGACATCACATGGAGAAAAATAAGTTGGTTCTAAGTATGACTGGTGACAACACGAACGATCAAATATTTTTTTTTTCTATAATTTTCCTATTTTTCTGTATAATTTGAACATGAAAACAACTTGAAAAAATTATAGCATACCATTTCCACCATCTCTCTTCCAGTATACAGTAAAAGTCCAATTATTTGGCAGCTGATTATTCAGTAGATCTGATATTTCATGGTGCTAAGGGTGACTGGTGATGACATGAATGATTCAATATTTTTTTTTATATATATAATTTTCCTATCTTTCTGTATAATTTGAACATGAAAACAGTTTGAAAAAATTATAGTATACCATTTCCACCACCTCTCTTCCAGTATACAGTAAAAGTCCAGTTATTTGGCGGCTGATTGTTCAGTAGACCTGATATTTCAGCAGTTTTGAGAAATACTGTACAATTATCCCTTGATTATCTGGACAGTCAATACCTGGACAATCCATTACCTTGGTGCTGTGATCTGGCTGTTCAAAACCATTGTTCTTACATTTTTTTCCATTATTCTTACACATTTTCATAATATCTGGACAAAACGCTTGCATCTGGGCGGAAATTATGGCCACACAAATGTTTTTGCACCCGGCTGGGTGGGATTAGCCCAATTGCACTGTCCTGTCTAGCAGGGTAGTTCATCCGCCAACCGCCAGGGAGACCCTCAGCCGTTTTCATTTTCCACGCGGCTCCCATTTTGCAAACAGCTCCTCTCGGACAATTGTTATGGCTGCGCACATTGTGGCTTTTGTGGTTGTTTCCTTCCTGTTTCAGGCCTTGCTATTCCTTGCATGCCTCTTTCTAGGGTGTGTGATGATGGCCTCTTCACCAGGGTAAAGTAAGAGGGTAGTGATGACTCTGGAGAAGCAGGAGATCCTGGGTAAGATTGATGTGGGATGATCTAATCATGAGTGTTGACTTTATTCTAGCTTATAGTACTGTACCATGATTTTATTCTATTTTACCATGATTTTATTCTATTTTACCATGATTTTATTCCATTATACCATTATGTTTTGTGTGCCCACTACATTTTTCTTGTGTAGCTTTTTTTTTTTAAATTATTATTTTTTTTTTTTTTATTGCAGGGTATGGCCCTGTAGTGGTGACTGCTTGTCTGTGGTTAGTCTGCTTGACCCTGGTAATTGCTTGGCTGTGGTTTATAGGTCTGCTTGACCAGATTGAGTAGTATTAAACAACAGGAACAAGTGTTGTATGATGTGCTGTAGAGGCATTTTACACCGGCTTTCAAACGAGGGCCAGGGGAGAAGTCCATTATCCGGGTGAAACTGTTACCTGGAGATGCCTTTGGCTCTATTACATCGGATAATCGAGGGATTACTGTACTGTAGTTCCATTTATGAAAGTCTTTGATTGGTTGGCAGATACTCCGAACCATCTCGGCATACTGTGCAGTGACCATAATTTCCACTCGGACACAAGCATTTTGTCCGGATAAAATGGAAAAATGTACGAATAATGGTTTCGAACAGCCAGATCATAGCATCCTGGTAATGGATCGTCCGGATAGTGACTCTCCAGATAATAAAGGGATTACTGTACATTTACTTTCAAAGTTATATTGCTCATAAATAATGAAATGTGCAATATATGATGCTGCTGTTCACATGATGTTTTGTGACTGGCTATTGGGACTTAGGCATCGTAATTTCTGATTGAAAGGATACACAATGCACACAGCTAGTACCCACACAACCATTCACTCCATGTCTCTATTTCACTCATTTATAAGTTACCCTATATACAGACTCTCCGTGTCTAACGTGGTTAATTGCTTCCGCACCCTGGCCATGTAAAAGAAATTTTGTGTTAGAGGGACTCTTGAAACCCCCTATTTCCTTCCGCACCCCTGCTTAAAGTCATACCTTCCCAATTTTAACCTCCTACAGAGCATTAATATGGTTCAAAAAATTGTAAAAAGTATTATTACAGTAGGATCCCACCAAATAACAATGTTGACTTCTTTCTTTTTTTTGTAAGGAAGAAGGAACCAAAGGCCAGGAGCCCACAAACCGTTCCTTCCAAGGGGGGGGGGAACAATACAAAAGAGAGCCAAATTCAAGATCCGTTCATTTCGAGATGTCTGGACACACCGCATTTGAAAGACTGGAGATCATAGGGAGTAGGAAATACAGACAGAGGGAGAAGTTCCAGAGTTTAGGTGGGTGCTATGCGCCCGTCGTAGAGGAGAAGAGATGCAGACAGACAGTTCAGAGGAGCAGTGACCATTGAACCAGCGACAGAAAAGAGATAAAGATGCAGCAGTGCGGCGAAGAGACAGAGGTTGAAGGGAGCCAGTAAGAGGAGTAGAGTTAATGAGACGGAAAGCCTTTAAGTCCACTCTGTTGAGAAGAGTTGTATGTGGGGAGCCTCCCCACACATGAGAGTTGTACTCCACACGGGTGAATAAAACCCTTGTATAAGGTCAACAACTGTGCAGGGGTAAAGAAGGTATGGTGTCAGCTTAGCACACCTAATCTCTTGGAAGCGATTTTACAAGAGATGTTATATTATCTTTCCAAGATAAGTCCCGAGTGAATGAAACCCCAAGCATGTTCAAGGATGATGCAGGATTGAGCTGGATATTATTAAACATTAGGGGGTACTCCTGTGGAAGATTTTGTTGGGTTGATAAATGTAAGAGCTGAGTCTTTGATGCATTAAAAGCAACATGATTATTTTTACCCCAGTCAGAGATATGAGCCAAGTCAGACATTAGGTGTGCCATAGCCTCATCCCTTGTATGTTGAAGTAACTACTGAGATGGACGTTGCAGGAACTAAATGGAAAGGTGAAGGGTGGAATCAGCAGCATACGAGTGAGATATGGTTAGATGTACAGCTTAGAAGGTCATTGATGAATAAAAGGAAGAGAGTTGGTGATAGGACAGAGTCCTGAGGAACATCACTGTTGATAGATCTAGGAGAAGAATGATGGCCGTCTACAATAGCAGCTATAGAATGACCAGAAAGGAAGCTAGAGATGAAGGCACAGATAGAAGGATAGAAACCGTAGGAGGGCAGTTTCGAAGTTAAAGATATATGCCAGACTCGATCAAAAGTCTTTGAGATGTCAAGTGCTATTGCAAAGCTTTCGCCGAGGTCCCAAAAGGAGGATAACCAGGAGTCTGAAAGGTAGGTGAGAAGATCGCCAGTGGAGCGTCTCTGACAGAAACCATACTGACGATCAGAAAGAAGGTTGTGATAGGAAAGATGCTTTAAAAAAATTTTGTTAAGAATTGACTCAAAAACTTTTGAGACACAGGATGTTAAAGCAATTGGATGATAGTTAGAGGATTGGGAATGGTCACCCTTCTTTGGGACTGGCTGAATGAGAGCAAACTTCCAGCAAGATGGAAAGGTACAAGTTGACAGACAAAGGTGAAAGAGTTTACCTAGGCAGGGTGTAAACACAGAAGCACATTTTTTGAGAACAACAGGAGGGACTCCATCAGACCCATATGCCTTGTTGGTATTGAGGCCAGTGATGGCAGAAAATACATCTGCTGAAGAAATTTTAATGTCAGCCATGAGGAGGTCAGAGGGGGAAGTGATGGAGGAACAGCACCAGAATCATCTAAAATGGAATTGGAGGAGAAAGTCTCAGTGAAGAGATCTGCTTTATCAGTAGAAGAAATGGCTACAGAGCCATCAGAGTAGAAAAGAGGAGGGAAGGATGATGAGGTAAAATTGTTAGAAAGGTTTTTGGCAAGGTGCCAGAAGGAGCAGGAAGAATTCGAATTGGAGAGTTAGCATTTAGTACGGATGAAATTATTTTTAGCAGAGCGAAGAACAGACTTAGCACGGTTCCTTTCAGAAACATAAAAAGATGTGATACAGGGGTGCATTGACTCTGGTACCTTTTATAGGCCCTCTTCTTGTTGTGGACAACATTAGAACAAGTGTGATTAAACCATGGCTTTCTTGCATTAGTCAAAGGATATGAGTAGGGAATGTGTGCTTCCATGCCCGAGAGAACAACCTTCGAAATGCGCAAGGCACACTCAGATGGCTCCCGATCTTGGAAGCAATAATCATTCCAGAGAAATTCAAAGAAGTACTGCATGAAGGCTTCCCAATCTGCAGCTCCAAAGCACCATAATTGATGTTTCTTTGGAGGGTCCATGGGCTGTACTGGAGCGATAGGACAGGTTAAGGTAATAAGGTTGTGATCAGAGGAGCCCAACGCAGAGAAGAGATTAACAGCGTAAACAGAAGGATTAGTTGTAAGGAAGAGGTCAAGTATGTTGGAGGTCTTTCCAAGACAGTCAGGGTTACAAGTAGGGTGCTGAACAAGCTGCTTCAGGTCATTAACCTCTTCATTACCGCGCCTCCCACCCCCAGCCGCCCCGCTCTCCCTCTGTCAAACCGAATTCCCAGAAGTTCATGCGTGTGCGTGGGGGGTGATCGTTTATCATAAGTGCACTGTTTTTCATTTTATATTACTTTTATATTCTCAAGTACATGTTGACCACGAGGTACACTGTGCATGATTTGAAATACATTTCCTATAGTAGTATACGTGTAGGGATATATATACTTTACTAAACTTTCATTTTTCCTATAAATATAGACTTTACAGACATAAAATGGTATATACAGTACTCATATGTTGCTCCTCGTGGCATTGATACACTGCAGGATGTATGTTGGGAAAGTCCAGGTGAAGTGTAGGTAGTGGAGGTGGCCTTTGATCTGCAAACGGATCCGACAAGAGGGTGAAGGCAGGTCCTCAGGGACTCTGCAACAATGGCGAGCATACAGGGCTGGGATTTGAGCAATTATCTATCTCGCTTTCATCACTCGTACTCTCGCTATCACTGTCGTTTTCTGGTATATAATCATCGTCTGACTCACTCACTGATGTCTGATTGAGTTTCATTGTCGTCAGAATCATCTAACTCACTAGCAAGCTTTGTATCAAATTCGTCATCAGTATCAGATGACGCCATGATCACGCAAAAACAGCAAAAAAAAAAAAAAACAGTCACAGCATGCAGCTTGGGGGATACTGAGGGGTTGCGGGTGAGAACTGGCTGCTGGTTGGTTGTGGGGCCTAGGAGGGTGGTTGTCATGGTAACCATGTGCTGATATGCCTAGTGCAACTATTTTTTTCTGTTTATATCATACCATATAGGTCTATATATATGCCCAAAACATTTGAAATAATAAATCATATCCAAAATACCCAAATGATGTCAATCATGGCCTGGCATGGACTCTGATATGGCCATGGCATGGCCATGACAAGGAGAATGACGTCAGAGTCAAGTTGCCAGTTCTTACAACCCAATTCTCTCTAGTAACCCCAAAACCAACACTCCTACCCTCCTATACCTCCCTATGCTTATCAGGTTTACCACCGTAAACCTTACAATTATCGGTTCCTCACCAGAACTTTTTCTATGTTTACAAGCGTAAACCTTATCGATTTCGGTAATGAAGGGGTTAAGGATAGAAAAGATGTAGGCTTGTTCACCAGGTGAATCAGTGAAAGGAGAGGT
>JAGKTI010019199.1:0-10625 GCA_018397915.1 Birgus latro | reverse complement strand
GAGTTTTTTACACGTGTTAGGCTTAGGTTAGCTTCCTTGATAGCTGTTAGGCCATTTAGATTGCCTTTACACTTGTTTTGGGCACATTTGGGTGGGTTTTGGACTTGGTTGGGGGAAACCCGAGGCTGGTAAATGCTCCACATCACTTTATGTGTTCTGCCCCAATTACGATACCCCACCTAACGATGGGTTTTTACTTAACCAATTGCATCGTTAAACTGGGGTAGACCTGTACTCTATTACTTTCTGTCTACCTATCTATTGCCAGATGCCTCAATCCCACACGGGGTGGCCACAAACAAATCGCCTCCATGTCATTCTGTCCCCCGCCATTTCACTACCCTGCTCCCAACTCACACACCCCTCTCTCATATGCCTCTCCACTCCATCTTTCCATCTCATCCTCGGCCTCCCACTCCCCCCCTCCACCTCACTCACATACACTCTCCTCATCAGTCTTTCACTCTCCATCCTCTCAACATGCCCAAACCACCTTAACGTGTTTCTCCTAACGCTTCCTATCACGTCCACATCCACACCACAACGCTCCTTCACTTCCTCATTTGTTAGCCTGTCTCTCCTTGTGACTCCACATGCTCCTCTCAAATAACTAATTTCCACTGCTTTCACTCTTGACTTCTGTCCTTCCAACAGGGTCCAAGCTTCACTTCCATATGTCAGAGTTGGTATCACAATACTGTCATGTAACAACTTTTTCACTTCCATGCTCACTTCCCTGTTTCTTATCACTGCTTTCAACGAACCAGCAACCTTCCTTCCCTGCTGTACCCTTTCAAGCACTTCACCTTCCAGACTTCCATCCTTACTCATCACACTACCCAAGTACTTAAATGCACTCACATTCTCTATATCCTTCCCATCCAATCTCACTGTACATTCACTGGCTTCATTTCTCTTGAAGACCATCACTTTATTCTTCCCTACATTCACCTTTAGATTCCATTTCTTACACACTCTCCCAGACTCTTCTACCAAGCCTTAAAACTCTCTCCTTCATCTTCACTCAACAACATAGTATCATCTGCAAACAACAGTACAGGGAGTTTCCAAACACTGCCCTCTCTCTCTAGGGCTGCTTCAACATCCATTGCCCTACCTTGTAGCTCTTTTATAACCCCACCTTTGTACAGATTGAACAACCATGGAGACATGACACAGCCCTGTTTCAATCCAACCTTCAAATGGAACAGTTCACTCAGTTTGCCATCCACACGCACTGCAGCTTTAGCACCCTCATACATACTCTTAACGGCCTTCAACAACTTCCCATCCACTCCATGTATTCTTAATACTTTCCACAATCCTTGTCTATCCACCCTGTCATATGGTTTCTCTAAATCCATGAAGGCTGCATACAACTTATTTCCCTTCTCTAGAAACTTTTCCACTAAAGATCTAAGAATGAATATCTGGTCTACACAACCTCTTCCCTTCCCAAAACTTCCCTGTTCTTTTCCAACTAATTCCTCTGTTATTTCCCTAACTCTTTCAATAAGTTTCCTGCCATATACTTTTCCTATTACACTAAGAAACCAAATGCCCCTATGATTACCACACACTTTTTTTCCTCCTTTTCCTTTGTACAGAGGAATAATCATACCTGACTTCCAATCCTCTGGGACTCTGCCTTCCTCCGAGGCCAATCTGCACAGCTTCCACATCCATTCTGTTACTATCTCTCCCCCATGCTTCAGCATTTCACCACACACTTCATCAATTCCTGGGGCTTTCCCCATTTTAACTTTCTTCATTGCTTCAACAACTTCCATCCTATTGATTTCTTCCTCTCTTCTTGCAACCCTCCCTCTCGTAGCCATTCCCCAGCCACTTATACTTGCATTACTTTCATTCTCTATGTTCAACAGTTCATTAAAGTGTTCTCTCCATCTGTTCACTTTTTCTCCCTTCTCTACTAGTAATCTACCATTTTTTCTTTCACACCCCCACTAACTTCGTTGGCACCCTGTCTAGCTCTCTTTACCTCTTTCCAGAACATTTTCTTACATTCCCTCCACTTCACACTCAAATTCCTTCCAAATTCCTCATCCACGTTCTTCTTTCTCTTACTAATCTTTTCACCTCTCTCCTCCTCTCTACATATAACTCTCTCTTCTGTCTCTCTGCTTCTTCGATGCCCCTATTACTTTGCTTTGTGTTAATATTACTGTTATTATTACAAGCATACAGGTTTCAGTCTGTTACAATTACTGCTACTATTACAGTACTTGATAATGCTGTATTTTACCATTACAGTACGGTACTCCCCCACGTAACGAATGGGTTAGGTTCCTGGAAAACTGTTCGTTACGTGAATTTTCGTTGCACGAGCCCAATATAACATGGGTTCAATGGGGTTTGGTTCCAGACATCCGATTTTTCCCCCATCCACTAGTATCCACTTTTCTTTACTCATTATGAATAAATGTTTGTGTATTTTATGACTATAACCCATATTGTACAACTATTTTACATATAGCACATCTATTTGTTGCTGTACAGTACAGTTACCTCCACTTCTAACGAGTGCAGCGGGTGGTGTGTTTGGTGAAATGTGGCACCACTGTCTTTGTTAACTTCATAGTAATAATAAGTGAATGGGCAGACCCGGCAGAGCCACCCTGAGCCCGTGCCACACCCGTGTGGCGAATCTCATCATCATCATCATCATCACCGGCAGAGCTTCCCCTCCGCTACAGTATAGAGTACCCACAGAAACAATGTTCTGTCAAGTTATACTTTGTGTGCAAATACAAGTGTTTGCCATGTATGTATAGTGGAAGGTAGAGAGACAAACAGCAAATAGCCCATTGTTTCTCTGACAGATGCCTGTGAGGCAAGGTGGAACGGAGAGGAGGGGAGACAGGTGGTGAGGGAATGTGTCGAACCTTCATCGTGTTTCATTTAGAGAGATGAAGGATGTGGTTATACAGATGTTATGAGGTGATCTGTAACTCCGTATGCAATAATGTGTATTGGATGAATGTAGGAGTCTTGATGTTCGTCATACAATGTGGTGAATAATTGTATCTGAGTATAATTGTTAGACGGTGCGATGTCTGGTGTATGAAAACGTGGTTCACTTGAGTCTAGCGAGTGTGCGACTCAAGTGCTGTAACATTTTTGTGGCTGAATCATGTTGGTCATAAGTGATTCATGATTTTGCATGTGACACAGTCGTCATGCCATGTTGTGCATCATCCAGTCTGTTTTATTGTGAGGAAAAACAGTCATCATACTCGCCAACCATGGTATAAGTAGATGTCCTGTTGCATAGGATTATAGCCACTCTGGCCGTTGGGCAGCTATTGACTTTGTGCGAAAATGTTGTGTAGTCATCATACTGATGGATCATGTGGAGGTAATGAGATAATGCACTTGCATAATGAATGGATATCTTGTATTATAATAATTGAGATAACGGTGTAAGTGGTAGGTGGTGGCGACCATCATCCACTCACTTGATGTAGTTCTGCCTACTTCTTCCTTAGCCTGTATCATTCTTTTTCTGTGCCTGTCCTCCTCTCTTTCTATTTCTTCCATCTTTCCTGTCACTTTTTATTGCTTTCCTTTCTTTACAGGTGGCATTACATTGAGTGACAAGCCAAATGGTCTCCTGTAAGCCAGGAAACCATTTACAACGCTGGGTGGTAACCATATAACCAAACTATACGTGCTCTCTACGTGTCAGCAAGTGGGTTGGTTGAGGATTAGTGCCCCACCCCGTAAAATAAATAACTCAGAGTCAAATGGCCACCCCTTACGGGATTGTGGCGTCTGGCAATAGATAGATAGATAGAAATAACGGTGTTACTTGTGTCCAGTCCACAAATGATGTCGCTTTCTTCGAGGTGCTATTTCATCAGTCTGGATAGTTGTGACAACATCCACAAACATTGATCATCGTATATTGTACTCTCTTTAAAACATTCATGCAATAGTTTTCACACAAGTATTACACAGGCCGTCCTTAGCTCCAGATGCATTATACTATTTAATCGTGTGTCTACACTCACACGCTGTCCATCCAGAGGGAGCAATATTTCCTTTACCATGCATGTCTCCGTTGGCTACCATTATAACACAAGGTTTTAGTATGTGGCCACGGCTACACAAAATACATCAGTGGCGTGGTGCTGCTGGGAGAGTGTAAAACTGTGTATAGTGCACGTGTGTTTGTGCAGGGAGTGTGGTAATACATTTCACTGACTTATTCACACTCATGCCAAGACAGCGGCCAAAGTTGCGGATTTGGTGACTGTACTGCTTAACCATTGAACACACTTTCACCTCCCAGCAGTCTGAATGAGGTCCTGTTTCCAACCTTTAGGAACATTAAGTAATACAGTGAACAGTACAATTTTATATGTAAAGGAAGGAGTGTTTTATGCACCATGTCATCGTACAGGCTTATACAGTATAACACAGCAAAGGATAAGCTGGACCTATGGTAATATAAAGGCTGAGTGCTGCTGGAGCATCGAAGTAAACATAAGCAACATTGGTGCACCAGCACCTGAAGGGTAAAACCCAAGCACTGTGCTTTAGGCAAAATACCCACGGGTTCTGAAAATACCTCATGTCATCCAGTAGATTTGCACAAGGTCATTGACAAGGCTGTAATCTCGTTGTAGCGATGTGATATGATACGGAAGTCTGTATCAGGTCTTGTTACCCATTATACGAGGAAGGGCCGGAATTTTGTGTGTGTGTGTGGGAGAGAGAGAGAAATTCACAGAGAGGCAGATTGGTGCATTCATGGTGTCATTACAAGTTGCTGAAATACATAATAGACCCAGGGAAGGATAGGGTGGTCCTTGTCTCCCTGGGTGTCCCCCTGCAGTGACGGTAGCCTCATATCACCCACCTGTGACAGTGTGGACTTAAACCTCATTATAAACGGGCAATTTTTTTTTTTATGTGTTCGACTCTGGACATAGGCTTCACAGCCTGCTACCAAGGCCCAGCAGTCCTCTTACGTGCCATATGCCTCTACTTGTCACCACTTTGGCACTAACATCCACCATCCATATTGAATACACGCTAGGGCTGTCTTATACAGGACTGGTGTATTGGTATTAGCGGGGATATTTTTACGACATGTCAGCGGGTCTTCTCGTAGATCAGTAAAGCCTGATTTAGTGAAATTCAAATCCTTAAACTGTGTCGTGCCCCACTTGCTTACTCCACTCTTTATCTTAATTAAGTTTCATTATGTAACGCTGGATAGGCACAAGTGGGGAACCCGACATAACAACACATCAAGTAATCACAAGTCCATTTAAGGCCGGCGTTACGTGGGAGCGTCTCTTTCCTTATTAAGAGGAAGGGATTCTAGGGTTACTCAAACTAATTTTCTCCTTTGTGTTTATCTACAAATTATGTACAATTTATACACTAAGTCAAAACAATCAACTGATTTGGTCCACTCTATGAACTCCAGTTATACAACTACTTGATGATCTTACTCTACAATAAAACTATTAAATCATGCCACCTTACAATGGTAATCAACAGTACAACTAAGTTCCATTAAACAAGTAACAGTTCACGAATATTATTACTCGTCACTGAAGATAATACTCTCTCTTACTAAAATAAAACCAAGAGTAATATGGTTAAATACAAGGTAATACTAAAGGTAATATCCTCTTACACATAGGGTAATACTAAGAACAATACTCTAGCACACTATCATCTCACCCTAGCATTATTACTATTAGAACATTAATCTCTGTAACATTTTTATTCTAGTATCACTTCGCCTCAAATTATTTCAATATATTTCTGCAAAATTAATATCACTCTTTAACACAATCGTGTACCCTAACTCAATACTTCTCCATAAAGACACTTAACTTTGTATAATCGTTGTTCCTTTCACCATTGAGCAAATAAGTTAATTTAACAATCATACAAACTATCTGGCCCGTCCTGTTACACCCTACCACGAGTCTACAGTATACTCTCAATATTTTTCACAGTGTATTTCACTTTCTTCTCCTTTCTCTCTTTCCTTCTCTCAGTTCCACTTTCCTCTAAGTTCTCTAACAAGCAAATCTACTCACTGATACCGTAGAGTACCAAGACATCACCAGTCTCCGTCGTGGTAGGGTGCTCAGGCGGCCTTCTAGCTAAGATCTTCCCCGGGTCCTTCTCGACTCTTTGCCCTCTCAGCTTCTTCTGACTTCCAACCTTCTGCTTCTCCCTCAGGAAAAGTACAGAGGCCAGAAGTAGGCGTGTACTCTACATATCCTTCATTCACTTCTCAGTGTTCTTAGTCGGGTCTGGTCCGCAACATTTTGAAATAATGTCCACTATATAATGTTAATTCACCTAAACATTGCTCTCTTCTCTTATCTCTATATATATTAGGATACATGCTACTCCATTAGGCCGCACCCAGCTCGTCCTTCCGGATCACATAAATTTGATTTAGTGTAGACAGTACAGGGCTATGAGAGTAACCATGTGCCCCGGCACTTCCTCTTATTATTCTCATTGTTCATTCACTTTTCATTTTTCATTCTTCACCATTCACTGATCTGCGGCTTCTTCTATCTTTTCAAGGTGCCGCAGGTAACGATAGTTGTCACGTAACGTTTTTCTATATCCTTTATATAAACCCTTACTGACTGTTGTGGATGACGTGGTTGTGGTATGGGTGGTTGTGGTCGGATGGTGGGTGAGTCAGTCATAGCCACGTGTGTTGTGTTCTCACCGAATGCCTGGTGTAAGTCGTCATCACCATCATCAGCGCCGTCAGCATTATCGTTGTCTTCCGTATGGCTGTAGTTGTTGCCGCAGCTTGCCGTGCGGCGACATTCTCCGATGCCAAGAATGTCACGTCCTCATGACATCTCCTAACGACGAAACTCCTCGAAGGCCCACGATTCCGCACGTCGAAGAATTGGTAGTGGGAAGGTGGCTCGGTGTAAGCGATAGCATAGGAAAGCTATCACCACGATGACCAAGATAACCACGCCAGCTATAAGTACATAAGTCGTCCAAGGTGTAACAGCGTTCAGGTGGTGACGCAGGGGTTGAATGACCTTCATACGATGGATAAGGGTCTGCAGTGGAAGTGAGTCACCCAGCTCGACATCATCTGGTGTACTTTGAAATGACAAATTCAGTAATGCTGATTTTCCTAAGGGCGTCAGAGATACATTAATGGGAATCGCTATGGAGGTGATCTTTAATTCTTGCTCTCTGATAACTGTGGCATAAGCAGGCAAAACCAGTGCACTGCTATGAGCACTACATCCTTCACCTAGGGCAAGTAAACCTGTATTTTGAGCTACATGCTCTGACTGAGACTCTACTTTATTAGGGCATGTGAGAGTGAAGTGAATTGGGTAGGGTGTAGAAAAAGCCCAACCAGTTTTATATCTGATGAAAACTGGGTTAAAACTCTTCAGCACAACTTTTGAGCATAACTTACTAGCCTCAGGCTTAGCCAAAAACAATGCAGTTTCACACGTTAGAACAGAGGTATCATATATTGGTCTTATGGGCGGTCATATTAATAATTGACCATGCTCTCTACACAAGTCAAATGACTCTAGTGTTACATAATGTCTTCTGGTTTGGCTGATCGCCAAATATTGAGCAACTCTATCATGACGAACAAAGTATGGTGTGTCTGGGACTCTGAAAGGTAGAGATGTTATCTGATACACATCAAAAATGTCATCAGGATCACCCCTCAAGGGTACTAGTAGGTAGAAATTCAATGTTTGAGAACTAGAAGATCTTCGTGGAACTACAGTTATAGCATCCTGATAAACAGCTAAAAATTCTAAACGTGCAGGATACAACAGGCCAGGTTTTAACAAGGAAGCTTCTCTCAAAAGTGATAAAAGTACCGAATTGGGAGCTAGGAATGATGAAAATTTTCCTGCCAACATTTTCTCTAGACCTAACTTTAAACCAAAATGATCATTTTGTATGTCTATTAAAGCAAGGGACAAATCATTCATAGCCTCTGTTATCCTTATTTCCTCCTCATTCTTTAGTGTCAATAAGCTAACCTGTCTAACTAAATAGTTAGAGACATTAGCAGCCTTCTCTAATCGCTGTATAGCTTTTTGCATGGCACTCATGTCTCTTACAGTGGCATTTAGTATTTCAGAATATAAATTAAGCTCTACTCTTTCCTCCTCTGTGAAAGATTCTATATTATCTAGCTGGTGGTGTATAAGATCTATCTGCTCTTGTGTTGCTGTACCAAACAAAGCATTAGAAATGGTTCCCGATATTTTAAAGGCTCCTCGCTTACTGCGAGATCCCGACGGGGTGGTGGCATCATTTAATAACGAAGACAAATAATCATTGAGAGAGTGAAACAGTTTAGCAAATTCCAAATCAAAAGACGTTAATGTCTCTCGTAAAACGTTAACAATAACTGATGAATTATCCATATGGTCTATTGACCATGCAACATCGGCAGCTAGTTTACGAGCACGCATCAGGGGCTGATAAAACTCATCTGTCAATAACATAAGGTATAATAAAAGAGTTTCCTGTAAAGTGGGCCTGACGTTGTGCGGTGAATGCAGGTCTCGCTCTCACTGGTAGGTCTTCCCATGCTTGACTTCCAAGTCCACTGATGATCACGGTCAGTAGGACCTGTAAAAAAGGTAAACTTTATTTTAGATACTCTATAGGCTTATCCATAATATTAGGTAATTCTGTTGTCTGTCCTTTAGATCTTAAACTATAGGTTTCTCTTCCTCCTTCGGCATTATCAGTCAAATTGGCCACTGCACCTTCTTCTTGCTCTTCGTGCAAGCTCTGTACACTTGGAGTACTTTCATCTGTTTCCTGCAGTTGTGAGGCATTTCCTTCTCCCGCCATTTTTGCGTCTAAAATATCTCTCAATTCATAATCCTGCACTTCCTCTGGTGGTAGAGTGCCCTCATGAATGGGATATGCTTTCCGTACATTACCATTCATTGTCTCGTCTACATTATCTTCATGGGCTAGCCTGACTCTGTCTGTGTGAACTTTCATGACTCTCCCCGTGTTTATGTCTACCAGTTTTACTATCACATCACTAATTTTCCCTTTTACTTTAAAAGGTCCATCATATAGGGGTTGAAGTTTCTTAGGCTCTCCTGGCTTGGGAATCTTTCTTACATAAACCCTATCTCCTGTACGAATCTCTTTTACTTTTGCTCTCGATGTCTGTTGCTTCTCCATGGCTTCTTGACTTTCCTCAATGTACCTTAAACATCTTCTAAAGGTACGATTAGCCTTAATGGCCATTTCATTTTTATAGTTATCCAGATCATAGCAGATCGGTTCCTGTTTTACGACATCATACGGAACACCAGGGTCCCTGAGGAACATGAGGTAGAATGGGGATTCCTTCAACACTCTGTGATATGCTGTGTTATATGCCCATGTGGCAAAGCACAACATTGAATCCCATATTTGTGGATTATCCTCTGCTAAACTCCTTAAGTACTTCATTACTGTGGCATTGGCTCTTTCAATCACCCCATTGGCAGGCGGGTGATACGCTGTTGTTGTTGTATTTTTCGTCTTTAGCAACTCGGCTATCCCTTTAAGAGTGGCATTGACGAACTCTGTTCCTTGGTCTGTGACCATCCAGCGTGGTGCTCCATGAACACACACTACATTTTTAATGAACGCTCTGGCAACCTCATCAGCAGTTTTCGTGCGAAGCAGGACAGCTATCAAATATCGTGTCATCACATCTATTACTGTCATAATATATTTATATCCCTCTTCACTTGGATTTATGGGGCCGATCAAGTCCATATGAATTCTCTCAAAGGGTACTCCTACCCTAGGGTATCGCTGCAACGGTGCCGGGGTGTCCCCCGACGGCTTGAAGCGGTTGCAAGTAAGGCACACCTTGCAATAATTCTCAACATCTCTACTCATCCGTGGCCACCAACTAAATCGTTTTAGTCTTTCTAAAGTTACTTTGATTCCTCCATGACCTACAGTAGGTAATTTATGAGCTCTCTCTAGAGCAATCTGTTTGCATTTGTCAGGAGTTACGACTTGTTTTGGACTCTCATCATACTCATTGGTATCGTAATGATAGAGTAATCCATCTTCAACTATGAACTCACTAGTACTAACTCCTAGTGTTCTGTGTGCATCTTTAATTTCTTCTCTTGTCACTTCTACTGCTCCATCTCGTAAACACTGAAGATATTGTTCCTTCATTCTTTTATACAATGGATGCGCATCCTGTCAGGGTCTCACTACCAACTCTTTCCATCTTATTATGTCTCTTTCTCTATCTTCATCGATTCTGGATATTTTATAATCTTCTTTTTCATACTCGCTATCATCATCATCATCTCTGGTTCTCTCTCTTACCTTTGGTTTTGTACCCGTAACTGTGAGAACTCTGTCCTCCGATAACACTTGGCTTCGAAGTCTAGATAAGGCATCTGCTACAACATTGTCTTTGCCTGGTATATAGGTTATGTTAATGTTATACTCGGCAACCAAAAGTTGCCACCTAGCAATCCGTCCACTAGGGCTAGTTGTGTTCAGCAGCCAGACCAGGGGTCTGTGATCCACACGAAGCTCTACCTTGTAACCCAATACTAAGCTCCTAT
>JAGKTI010019198.1:0-17162 GCA_018397915.1 Birgus latro | reverse complement strand
ACATAATCTCTAAACACAATACGGACAAAACGTGTGTCTCTGCCATATCTGCTGATTAGAAATATAAGGGTGAGAAGGAATACGTGGCCGCAACAGTAGTCGAAAATAATATTTTACTGGATATGCTATACCACGTAAATGAACACAACTCCTACAGCGTCCATACAAGCTGATATTTATTTGTGTGTGTGTGTGTGTGTGTGTGTGTGTGTGTGTGTGTGTGTGTTTTATTTGCAATACTTTTTAACAAAATATCTATCAGTTCTTTGAAGTGTTAATACCGTAATCTTTTAGATGAAAATTTTAAAATGTTGATCTATGTGTAACAGCACGAGTTTATTCTCTTTAAATGCTAATGTAACAGAGTAAAATGCAATTAATGGAGACAAGTCATGGCCCATATCAGCACACAGGTAATCAGTCATGAGAAGTAATAGGAAAGCTGCACAGTACTAAAGCTAACTGTGGGCCATCACATAATTTACTGAGAAGTGTTTTTACATTAATTTCTCGCTACTAACAGACATTTTACACAGAAGACTACCCAGCTATGGATGGATTAATGAAGGTTGTATGAAATCCCTCCAGGTGAAGTCTAAATATATCACGTGGAGACGGCACGAACATAAGACGCAATTGTTGCAGCCTTAGGCATATCTGGAAGTGAACCCAGTTCGTTTTGTTTCGTTTGTAATGGCTCCAACATGCTTGCATATGTCGGCTTTTGTCACTTTATGGCGGTTCTCCATGCTGCTCGATCTCGAGCAGCCTCTCTATTCAGTTCCTTATCCCTCGGGTCCACTGTTATTCCCAAATCCTTTTCGAACCCAGTCAACTACAAAAAAAGGGTTACTTTAACCTGTCGCTCCCAATTATTATTATTATTTTTTTTTTTTTTACCGAGGTTGTGTTGGCTGACTGTCCGGCATGTGATGGTAGGGTGCATGAGGTCATCGTATTTGATGTGTTAATGGTTTATTCCAATGCTCTAACTAAAAAAAAAAAAAAAAATGTCATTTTTGGAAAGGAATCAAGTGCTTTTGCCTATGCAGCTCTGCTCTTCACTGGCAACACTTCTCATAGACTAGCACGGTGATCAGTGACAACGATAAACAGTGGAACCGTGGACCTCCGAATTGGGATTATCCAGAAGAATTTGTTCAGTGAATTGACAATGAGATAATTGACATGCGAAATAGGTGTGATCTTTTCCTTCAGCGAGGGAGACCTCTCTTTACTGGCTAACCTTTTCTGTTATAGGACGGCCGAGAACATCGATAGCTGGATTCGGGAAGGGAGAAGAGCGACAGACTGACCAAAGGTTGAATCTCCCTCAGCCCTTTTCTCACCGAATTGAGAATGAGGTAATTGGAACCAGTGCGCGTTGTTGTCTCGCCTTGAGCGATGGCCGTACAAATTAGAAAGTTTTAGTCGTGTAGTTTGATGGGCAGCTGTCACGGGCTGGGTGAGCATTTTACGACGAAACGTGGTAAAGTCGCCACCGCAAAACGGTTCTTGTTCTCGAGGCTTAAAACAACGCATCTACCTGGATTCTGTTTCGCGCTTTTTTGTAGTGATTTTAATAACATACTGAAAACTAATATGATTCTACTTAACCCTCAGTAGTGTATGGCAATAATAGCTGAATGAAAAAAAAATCGCTCATGTTGATTCTCTAGACTAAGAACAAAGCAACTTCTTGGGTTTTGTTTGGCGCTTTGTGTGTGTGTGTGTGTATGTGATTTTAATAGCTTACTGGAAATTATTATGATGATTTTTAACACCTAAGCTCCTACACACAAATCAGCTGAATAACCCCCCCCCCCAAAAAAAAAAACATACTGAAAATTAATATGATGCTTTCCGCTTACCACTCAAAAAACCTACGATAATAACAGCTGAGAGAAAAAAAATCGTTCATGTTAAAGTTCGCGACTAAAAGCAACTCATAAGTCTGGATATTGTTTCGCGTTTCATCTAGTCATTTCGATAACATCCAAAAAAAAATATTGTGATGGTTTATACTTATCACCCAAGCTTTATTGACACAAAATCAGATGAATAAGCAAAAAAAAAAAAAAAAAGAATTTCGAGGGTTAAAAATTTGTATGGTTATTGTCTCGATTTTTTTTTTTTTTTTAGTGATTTGGATAATAATGAAATTTATTATGATGGTTTTTACTTAACACTCAAGCTTTTATGACCCACTTTTAACTGAATAGGCCTACTGTAGTATGGTGTTAGCGAGAAGAATTATGAGAAGACAACCAAGAAGGGTTAGACTATAATATTAACACTGGGGCTTCTACAAGTGTCTCAGTGGAGTAAAATCGTATCGAGTCAGTTGTTAAATAAGCCAGTTTTTTGTTTGATTTTATAGATGATAAGAGATTGATAAAACAGACATCCCACAGATTATAACTATTCATACGAGCGCGATTTTATTCCACGGTCCCGTAAATTATTCACATGAGAGAATTATGCCCTCCTATGGTTAGCAGTGACAACCAGTCCCGTATTAGCCCTGTTCGAGGTGAAGGGGTCTGAGCTGAGGGTACCCAAGTCCAGCACATTTAAGGGCAAATGACCAACTTGCCCTCCCTGATTTTTTTTTTTTTTTTTTACAGAAGACGAAAAGAGGAAAGAAACACATTTCAAAAAAAAAAATCAATACACCAGACTGCAGGTGTCCTTCATAAAAAATAAAAGTCGGACTTGATTTGATGGCAATATATAACCAAAAAGACCTCTTATCATCCCCTGTTTTCTTGCGTGCTGTTGCCACTCTGGCCTTTTATGCCTTTGAATTCAGTGACTCGTTTTTGTAGTTTATTCTTGGCACCTCCAGACGAATTTACTCTTAGAACTCCTCAGTACTGAAGGGGTTAATGGAAGCCATATCTACCGCCTCCCGTTCCGAAGGCCTCTGCTAAGTTAAATGAAATCCGGGTGATAGTAAGAATATAGTGCTGCTTTAGGTGTCTGCTATTTCCTCCCTTCTTTCCTTCCTCTTCTGTCTTTCTTTCGTTCTTTCCTCTTTCATCTGCCTACGGGTGACTTTACACTCCCTGTTGTGTCTTTCTTTCCTTCTTTCTTTCTTCTTCCTTCTGCCTATGGGTAACTCTACACTGAGTGATAAGCCAAGCGGTTTCCTGTACACCAGGGAACTATTTACTGCGCTGGGTGGTGGTAATCATATAACTAGATCATGACACCTGGTGGTTTAGTGGGTAATTCAGGTGCCCCAATCGGATTGAGCCTATGTAGGTTTATATCCAAGGGATGGTTGGGATTTATTGCTCACATAATGCCACTCAGGGATAAGTGAGGCTGGTCACTCTCATCTTAAATGTCAGGACCAACTGGCCTAGCCCCGAGTTTCTATGCTTCTCATGAGGCAACATAGGATTAGACGATGGATGGATGAATATTATTATTATAGAAATAATACTAAAATATCATCATTGGTTTATCTTGTTTCTCAAAGGCGCTTGTTCTTGAAACTCGAAATATGACGATTAATTTATACGTTGCACTGAGTGAGAACAATGGTTGACGTCTGATAACAGGTGGAGTATAGCAGATTTAAACAGGGGTAATGCAAGTTAGTGGATCCGTAGCTTTGAGTCGTTACTGCAGATAGCCAAACACCCCTATTATCAGATTCCGAGCAGGCGGGTGGCTTTCTCATATTAGGTTGGGGTTCCGCCTTGATGCATGTAAAAAACTACTCACTGTTCATTAATGCAAATAAAAAATAGTGGTTTCTAAGAAAATATTACATGAATAATTGCTACTCAACATGATAGCAATATTCCTTCGTCAGTATTATTGAAATATTCCCTCCTCATCATGGTAGAAATATTCCCTACTCAGCATGGTAGTAACATTCGCTGCTTATTTTAATAAATTTCCTTTGGGAGAACGAATATGTAAATATAAAGAGTATCAATGTTTTGACTTAGCAATAGATTATATGATAAAAAAAACTAGAATTAATAAAAAAATGAGTCCAGAAAAATAGGCATTACTGATCAAACCAATGACATACAGCAAGTGTAAAGCTAGTGGCCGACCAGAGCTGACTGATCCCCAGGTTAGTATATGTTCGAGGTTGAGGTATGAAACACCAAAAGGAGTTTCAGAACGGATTACGAAACAGCAATTATTAAAAGATCGTTCTCGTCTGAATTGGTGAATGAAAAGGGGAATGGCCAAAAAAAAATAATAATAATAATTTCTGAGGAAAAGGTAATACAGTATCCTAAAAAATCGAGAACACAAAAGCCAACTGAGTACGAAATTTTTTGTGAATATCATATTGAGTATCATGATGTCTTATGAGGCACGCGAACCAAAAAATGCTAATGGTCAAACACTGCTAGTCGGCACTGTTGTTAAGATTGTTTTTATGATACTTGTAGCAGTATCAGAAATGAGAGAGAATGGATTCCGTATCAAGTAAGCATACTTACGTCACAACAGGCCATCCTTAGTTTTGGAGAATTTATCAGCAAATGAACTGAAAGGCCAGGAAGGAAAATGTGAATCCATCCTGACTGATCTGGATAAACTAATAAATGAGGTGAAAAAATGTTAAATGAGATTAACCGACTGTGATAAGAATCACTGAAACCGAGAAGTGAATGTTTAATACTTTATTAACTGAAGCACATGATGCAGGAGAACTGGGAAATTTGTTATATTTCCAAGAAAACAGTAAATACTTGCAAAGTTTAAAAACATGAATTTGGTAATGGAAAGCTTGACTAAAAAACACAAAATTAATCTCCAACATTATTAGTCAGTAAGTCGGCCACATCTGGAATATTATGTACTTATTCCCACGAACGTCAAAGCTTAAGCTTAGTAAATTCGAGATGGTGCAGCAAAGAGTCATGAGTCTATCACCGCGAAATTTGTTTACGAACACTGAAGAACATATTGTATGTTAATTTTTTTTTTCATTCGATTACGTCAGTTATGAAAACTTCAAAATGTACTGGAATTAAAAGTAGCTGTTGGTATAGCTCTGAGTTAACTGACAAGTATAGTCAGAACAGGGAGGTTGATCTGGCTAACAAAGAATATTCATTCCTGCCTAAGTTTCATCGTTATTTCATGTATATGACAATAGCGTACTGATAAGTGTATATATGTATCCATGCTTTCTTGCATGCATGTAATTATATCTGTCTTTACGTATAGGGTCTTTATGCATTATTAGCCTCAGACCCCAAGAACTTCTGGTCCACACCTGCTTACGGTCGCTTTCTTAAATCTGTGGGCACAGTTCTTGAAGATCTTCATGGATAACGTTCCAAAGTATTATTCCATGCATTTAATGGGAAATGAAGAATATACATGACATATACAAAAAGAAATAATTAATTCCTCGTAGCAGTAAAGATCATTTTGTAATGCGCTAATTATGCGCTGATAGTAAGTTGATACTTCACACGGAAATGAGTTTCTCAAATACTGGAACTTTCCAGTTTCCAAGTTCCAGGCAGGACTTAGATCATGTGGGCCAGATGAGGCAGTGAATCTTGGGTCACAGGTAAACACACATTCAACCAGACGTCAAAGTTTTAAGCCATCACACCGTCACCCGCAAAAGCTTCCTTTGTGCCAGTCCCGCCATCACTACGGCTCCAACTTGTTTACGAAATTGCCAAAAAATAAAAAATAAAAATAAAAACGTGCTACTTCGAAACTTAAAGAAACTATAAACTCTCAAGACAATGTACAGACATTTCTTAAACTATGTATCAAGTAACATGGCTCCAGATAACAAAGTCATGGTGGATATGGTTTGACGTTTTACCCTTACTGCAGCATTCAGAATTAGCTTACAGCTGTTCTTTCATCATAAGTATATAGCTCCCTCACTGTAAATAAATACATTTTAAAAATCGGCTAGTTGCAGAGCAGTGTCCCACTACAGTTTGGGACATTCTCTGACGATGGATCAATAACTCGTACCCATTTTCTTTACTGTTACAGCGTCAACTACAATAAAAGACATTTATGGTGGAGTGCTGGGACTTGCACTGAATGGTAAATGTTCTATTAGAAAAAAGGACGCCTTTAATAGCAGCACCTGCCCCAGCAGTTTTGTAAGAGAAAAGAATTATTTCTGGGGGAGGTGGAGGGCCGAACCTCTGGGGTTTGACCCTCAATAAACTATGGTCCGGGTGAATATCTACTATATACTGTGCAAAATTCCGTGTGCTTACGTAAAAACTATGGCATTGTAACCCCAGGCGGCAATCACCCTCCCCCGTTAGGGATGGCCGTCGGTGGTTTCACTAACCCAAACCATGGCAAGAGCAAATATCTCTCAGTATGCAAAATTTGATCGGCATTCATATATGCGCTTGGATGTTTTGCATACTGCTTGCTAGTACCATTTTGTTTGTGTGTTTTATAGTAATATTGTTAGGGAAATTGCTAATCCCATGAAAGTTGAAAATTAATATACTGTGCTCCACTTGTACTTAATGCTGTAAATTAAACTTTCGAGTCAACGTCTTTTTACTGCAGTTCACATTCCAGAAACAAAGAAAATATATGCAAGTAAGCTGGCTCTATAGAGAAAACCTACACCTGTAATGACGGATTTTTGTCACCACTGTAATAACAGGTCCTTCACTATTCAAAATGATCCGAGACTTAGAGAGTATGCTGTCACCACTCACCGAAATGCTGGGAATTTATTCCACTATGAAAAATGATGAGAAATTTTGATGCTTTTGAGATTAAGAGAAATAGGGTAGCGTGATCTTATTAAAGAATGCGTAAGTAAGAAGCAATTAGCACACCTTATGAACCACTCATTCTCACGAGAAATCACTCCTCAGAGGATGGTATGACTCAAACTCAAAGAGACTTAACCTAATATTTACTAAATAATAAAAGCACAAAAACAACAAAATAATAAAAACAACAGCAACAACAACAATAAAAAGATCACTCTTCAGACTATGAATTACCAGGGACTGAAAGATAAATTACTCTTCACACTGAGAATATCACTCGGCAGACTAAGTATAATTAGGACTGATAATTTTAAAAGTATAGGTCTTCACCAGTAAGTTAGAATTCGAAAGGAACAGATAGCATGAGTATGAAACTTCCCAACTGAATACATACTTAGAATGAGATTATCATACACTAATATAGTGATCTTCACAATTGAATAAAATACTCAGAATGTTATTGTCACACACAATAATATAGTGTCCTTCACAATTGTGTAAATACTCCGATTGATATTATCGTCCACGAATACAATAACCTTCACAACTGAATCAACATTCCAAATGGCACTGGTATATTAGATTTTTTCACCTCCGGGGATATGAATCTCACCCATTAAGCCAATATTCAAAATGCTACTTACATGCGTGAATCCAGAAGTCCCGTGGTCTCGGAAGGCCTCTTCGGGAAGAAGTATTGAGATATTACCTCCATAGAATAAACTCTCAAGTCTGAATCTACGAATTAACTCAGAGATGCTGCACAAATTGACACACTTCTTAAAAAGAACTATATAAAAGAAACAATCTTCAAAGAGGGATTAACATTCAGTATTCTCTTAAGGCAGTTCGCGCTTGGATTACGTGAATTAAGAGGGGGGGGGGGTTCTGTGTAAGCAGGCGTTAGGCAGTTAGTGCGAGCTGAGCAGCTTCACAAACTAGTTTTGTAGACGATACGAAGTGGTACCGACAATCTGTAACATCATAAGAGCGATGTGGGAGTGACTATGCAATACTCCACTTCCAACCTTTTATAGCTTCTATACGGTAGTTGGCTACGACTTTGACTAATTATTTCGCAACGCTAGTGTCTTTACAAAAACTTTCAAGGCATACGAAAAATACGCTTACACTCAATCCACACGGACTGATTGACTTACGATGCATAAAATTATGGTGATAAGCATTCGGGAGCTATAATTACACTGAAGTCGAGATGAATGAGAACTCGGATTTGCTATTGCTATGCTCGTTTTATGGCCCTACAATGACTTGCAACACAAGGCCAATAATACAAATTTCCACGATTACAGATGACTATTATTAGCAATTAGTACTTAGATAAGAGTCAATTCGTTACTACACAGTTCAGAACGGGAATACTATATAAATTCCTGGATTAGGGTACATAGACAAACTATCTATCTATCTATATACCTAGGCTGCTTCCCCCAAGAAAAGGGAGGTAGCCGAGACAGGTCAACACACTACCAGTTTACTCATCCACTCATACACATTCATTCGCATCTTATCCCTAAAGGGCAGAAGGGACAGATCCTCACCGCACCATACCGCACGAGGGTCAACTACACAGTGCAGTCAGTGACATCCGCAGCAGGGCCCGAGAGCAAAGCTGGTTTACCCCTGCCACATCATAATGGATCCAGCCCCTTACCTGCACCTGACCTGATCAGCTGATCAGACAAATGCAGGAGAATATCCCTTCAGGGCTGCGTCATAATTTATTCATTCACAATTTCTCTCCATTCATTTCTATCACGCACAGCCACTCTTCCTTGCTCAACAGACAACCCTCTCGCATCCAACGCTCTCTTCACACTGTCCATCCATCCTATTCGTGGTCTTCCTCTCAGCCTTACACCTCTCACATCAGATCTAGTTATCTTTTTCATCAATCACTCATTATCCATTCTCTCCATATGCCCAAACCATCGCAACACCCTCTGTTCAACTCGATCAGCCATCTCCTGAACAATTCCAGTTCTTCGCACTTCATCATTTCTCACTCGATCCATACGCGTCACTCCACACATACTTCTCATACACCTCATCTCCATTACATTCAAACTTTTCCTCTCTGCTACACCCATATTCCATGTTTCAGCCCCATATAATGCAGTCGGTACCACACACCCTCATACAGCCTTCTCTTTACATCCATTCTGAGTGAACGACATCCAAACACTTTTTTCATTCCTCCCAGCACCTTTCCAACTTCATTCATTCTAAACTTCACTTCTGCATCTATTCTTTCATCCGCAGCAACATGTGACCCTAAATACTCAAAACACTGAACCTCCTCAAGCAGCTCACCATTCAAAACTATATTCATCCTCCTACCATCTACCAACCTTGTACTCATCATCACTTTACTCCTATTCTCATTTATTTTCAGTTTCCTCCTTTCACACACCCTTCCAAACTCCTCTACCAACTGTCTCAATCTCTCCTCTGAATCAGCCACCAGTGCAGTATCATCCGCAAACAGCAGCTGCTTCAGATTCCACTCGCTGCCATCATTCACCAGACTCAGTCCTCCACCTAACACTCTTTCATTCACCTCCCTTATAACACCATCCATATAAATATTAAACAACCAAGGCGACATCACACTTCCCTGCCGCTGCCCCACTCTCACAGGAAACCAATCACTCACAGTATTTCCCACTCTTACACACGCTCTACTATTTACGTAAAAACTTTTCACTCCTTTTAGTAACCTGCCATCAAGCCCTTTCAATCTTAAAACAAACACTTGCGATAATTAAACTCTGTCTAAGGTTATGATGTTATGCATAACTGGTGCGAACTGGCTGGCCAATATGTACAAAGTCAGTTATATTCACATAGTTGCTCGGTTTAGTTCTACTAATATAGAGTCTCACTCACACTCTGAATATTAACAAATATTAAATTTGAATATAGAACTTAATGGTTAATTGTTACACTGTGTAGACAAAAAAACATAGGTTTCAAGGTTACACTTACATTACACTTACACTAACTTATACTAACTTATATTACACTTAGATTACCCTTAAATTTACAGCACTACATGGGTCCATCCTCCGAGGGGGAAAAAAATAACATTGGAAGTCAACACTCAGTTCATTCATCTACATTCCTTAGGTACGTGTGTGTGGACTGGACGGACTTACCAAATTTGACTGTGAATCTCACTATGAACTGAAGAATGAGATAGTGATTCCACTGACTCTTCCTCCCATAGGTGGCACCTGTCGGTCCACAAGTAAAATCGTTTACCCCAGGGGGTCGCTTCTCTGTCATCAAGGGACTCTCGAAATTCAGTAGAAAGATGCGCCCCAGCCAACCTTCTGCCTGGGTGATAACGTGGTCGTCTCACCTGGATTGACCCGTACTCTCACTGCCAGGATCGTCCCAGGGGCGCTTCCCATGCATACAACCTACTATCTCATTTATGCTCCATTTATTCATTCTTACGTTCCAGCTCTCCACCTAGTAACTGACAAGCACCTGTCAGGTCCTGAAGCCACTGTTACACCCTAGACCATGCTAACTCTAAGTTGAGGGGATACCGGTTTCCCCTCAAATTAAGGCAATCCAATATTCCCACTGAACCGGGCGGTGCCCATAACCCAAACTCCAATAAACTCCAGACACAGTCAATAGTCAGACAGTCCGACCCACACACACCTCCCCAATCATCATTTCACTTAATACTGCGATAACCCACTTCAAAATACTTCATCATTCTTCAATCAGTCTCCGGGGAGGACGTCTTTCCCGGGGCAGTAATTGTTCATCCCCTGGATCAGGTGCAAAAGCTTCTTCCAGGGGTTCTAAGAGCCACTCTTCACCTCCGTAATAGAGTTTCACTTGTCCTGCGGCTCTTTGTATCCTTTTCCCCGTGAACACATTTTCTGCCACGTACACACTTCCATCCAACAACACTTCCGGACCACTACACGATAAGAACCATCCCATTTCACATTAAGTTTTCGACACGTACCGGGCATCACAGTTTCCTTCTTAATCCACACAAGAGTTCCAGCTCCAACCGCTTGGTTCTTCCACCTTCGGTTAGCCACGTCTTTATACCGCCGCGACATCTTCTGGTGCATTTCCCGAATGAGAGCATGGGCGACCGCCATCTCGTTTTCCTCACTGTCGACGGAGGGTAAAGGCGCACTGACAAGCCTCGGTGGATGGCGAGAGAAGAAGGCAAAGTAAGGTTGCTGCCCTATAGATGTATGGACCGCCTGATTCATGGCGATCTGACATGGCTGGAGCAATTGGTGCCAGCGGAGAGGGTGACCATGACACAAGGCGGAGAGGATCGACTTCAGGGTCCTATACATCCTCTCAGTTATTCCATTCCCTTTGGGATGATAAGGGGTCGTGTAGTAGAGTGTAATTTGGTGTCGCTGGCAGAATCGTTGAAAGTCTCCGCTGATGAACTCGCCTCCGTTGTCCAGGACAATACTGCGAGGTGTAGCATAGTCTGCCACACACTGCCCAAGTTTGTCTGTGATGTGTGTGGACTGTTTTGATGTAAGGGGGAAAACCTAACGAATCGGCTATAATGGTCCACCACTGTAAGAACTAGCGATAACCCTGGACTCCAGCAACGATGTCAGTAAGATCTATTCCAATCCTCTCCAGCGGCTTATTCACTGGGGGTTATTCCTTCCACTGTTGCTGCCATCCAGTGTCCTGTTTCAACCTTTGACAAGTTACACATTTTTTTACATACTCACAAACATCAACCTTAAGATTTTGCCAGTAATAGAGTTTGTCAGCCTTTTTGACAGTTTTCTTTTGAGCTAGATGACTAGTTAACTCATGTGTGTGTTGAAGAGCCTGAACAACTAAGGTAAGAGGAACTATGAGACTATAATGGAGACTATCATCTGCCCTCTCTTGCACAAAATGTAATAGCTCGTCTATCAAGGCAAACTGATCTAAAGTAGTTTTTGGTAGTCTTTTAGCAGGAATTCTACAACCTTCGAGATACTGCGCTAGTTCTCCCAACACAGGTTCTTCTCTTTGGTGGTCTCTCATTTGTTCTCGGTCTAACCTGAGCCATGTGGCTTCAGGTGAACGGACTACTACTCGAACTGGGTGTGACACCTGGTCTGCTACAAAATTGTTCTTACCTTTAAGGTATTGAATGTCATAGTTATATTCCCACATTTCCAGAATCCATCGTTCATCCGAGGTGATTTAGTCTTACGTTTGAATATGCTCGTCAGGGGTTGGTGATCAGTAACTACAGTAAAACGAGTACCCCATAATTAATTATGGAAGTTCTGGCACACAAGGACTACAGCTAGGGCCTCTTTATCTGTCGTTGCATACCAAGTCACGGAAGGAGTAAATTTTTTTTAGAAATACCCGATAGGCTTGTTGGTACCATCAGTTTGAATTTGGCTCAGGACTCCTCCAACATGGGTGTTACTGGGATCCGTAGTAAGGATAAACGGCTGCTCTTCCCAAGCTCTAACCAAAACTGGGGTGTTCATAAGGCAAGACTTGAGATGTTCGAAAGGCCTCTGACATTCGTCCTTACAGAGAAATGTCGTTCGAGATTTAGTCAAATTACTAAGGGGCATAGCAATCCGTGCAAACGATTGGACGTGTTTTCTGTAAATCCCGCACATACTGAGGAATCGCCTCACTTCCTTTACGGAGGTGGGAGGTTTCATCATTGTGACCGCCTCAAAATTCTTCGGATCAGGTTTACTTCCTTCAGCAGAGATCTGATGACCCAGGAAGGTCACTTCTTTACATCCAAATTTGCATTTACTAAGGCTTAATTTCACTTCGTTGTCTGCGAGTAAGTCGAAAAGTTGTTTCAACCGCTCCAGTAGGACAGGGAAGTTGGATGTCCACAGGATCAAATCATCTAAATAATTATTGACCCAACCCTTCTGTAGAAGATGTGCTAGTAATGAGGCCATTCGCTGGGAAAAAAAATTGAGGGGGAACAATTGAGACCAAATGGGAGGCGTCTAAATCGATTTAGTGAGACCCCGTCACTGAAGGTAGTGAGGTCACAACTCTCTTTGTCTAACAGATGTCTGTCGCGAGGTTTTGATTCACATAGCGATAATCGAGACACATACGTTTACTACCATCTGGCTTGTTTATGAGGACAGTAGGTGACAACCAGGCTGGGATAGATCTTTCGATAATTTTTCTGTCCTCCATGTCTTTTAGCATTTCTGCGATAATCTGCTTCGCTTGTTCAGGATAGCGATACATGGGTCCACAACTGGGCTGAGGATCTGCCACTTTAATATGAGCGGGAGGGCCTCTGATGAGTCCTAACTCACTTTTGTCGAGAATAAAGAGATGGTCATACTCGAGGATCAACTGAGCTAAGTCTTCCCGCTGGTCATTTGTGAGATGTTGCCAGTTTTGTTTTCTGATCAGGGCTTTCAGTCTCTTGACGTGTGTCCTGCTTCGTTTGACTTGATCATTCTCTGGAAGATCATTGTGAATTTTAGTAACATTAATCTTGCCAGGAGGTAGATTATCAACTCTCTCGTATGATCCGACAATTGCGCCCTTACGAAATACCTTTTCCTTTTTGGTCGCATTACTGAGTGGGAAGTAGATTGTATCTGCAGAACTGACTTGGACTAAATAAGACTGACTGTTATGACTGACCCTAGGTTGAGGGTAAACAATGAGATTAGTAGCTGGGTCTTCCTTTACAGGAACTGGCATAAGCTTAGACTGATATGGATCTACCTTCACGGTTGTAAGAAGATTGATTTGCGAGAAGAGTCGTGATGGGTTGGAAAGTTCTACTGGATCAGCTCTCACTCTTCCCACTTTGTTTCTCTGTTGGCGAATATAATTCACAACATAAGGGGCGCCTCCCCAGATCATGACTCTCTTTGCTCCGTCCCACATGAGTGGAGCTTGACCTAACACATCACAACCTAGGAGCATGTCAGTACTGATATTATAATTTGGCACTACTTGGAACCATTGTTTATGAGTCTTCTCGTCTTCAACCGCTATTTTGGCTCACAGCATTCCTAATTTTCTCAAAGGGGGTGACTCCATGTAAGCATGGGGTTTTGTCGAGTATTTACTTCTCCCCAAGTTCGCTTCACAGCGGACTCCTTAATTAAAGTGTAGTTACTCCCAGTGTCCACTATAGCTTTTACTATTTTCCCATTTATCACTACACTGATGATGGGGGATGTATGGCCGCAGGTTAGTCATAATTTCTGAGGCAGATCTCGAGAATCTTCTGACGAGTCATTTTGTTCTGGAGGTCTGTAATTATGTCCAGGGCACCCAAGTTCTCCTCAATGACATCAGGGTTTGCGGCCATCAAAACAACGTCCAGGAGGGGGATTCTGCCAACAATCTTGGAGGTTATGTGATGAAGTTAAGCAGTGGGCACAATATTTACCGCTAGATGTATTGGAGATACTAGGTTGCTCTTTATTCACTCACGCTAGGTTATATTTGAGCTAATGGATCCGGCGTTTTAACTCTTCCATATTGTCTCTCGGTCCATCAGGACTTGAGCGGTCTCTCTGATTTGCCAAGGTAGACAGCGATGGTCGGTTTTCTAATTTCATTTCCTTGACACAACTCTTAGCAGGCACTACACACGAGAGGTCTGACCCACTTCCATCAACTGACGTTTGTGTTCAGTTCTATCTAAGAACTTCTGTAATGGATAGTTATCATATAGAAATGCCTCGAGCTTTACTCGTGATGGGAGAGGTAAGCCGCACAACAGCTTCTGTTTGATGGTCTTGTCGCGGTTAGGGAACTTTTTGCTGGGGAACTGATGTTCTTTGGCTGCATGCTGGCAGATGAAATGGTGCGTGAAGTCCTGGGGTGATTCCATCCAGTAATAACACACTGACTCCAATTCCTGCCAGGCCTGGTCAATACGACTTCGATGGCAAACTCTGCTCAAAAGAATTCCTTAACCCGCCCAGTCCCGACCATTTTGTTTTACCCAGCCTACCCCAGATCCCGACCGATTTTCAACTTTTTTTTTTTTTTTGGCTCAAACATCCGCTTTTGGTGAGAAACATCGAAAATTCATAGAGAAATCACCCTCCTGATGTTAAAAATGTTGATACAGGTGTCATTTAGCCTTACATTTTCCTTCTTTTCAGGGTACCTTGCTAAAGAAAACGTACTATGGAAGGGTTAACTAATTCAAGCCACTTTAAATTACGTATTTCTTTATTTATTTGGTACGAATTTATCTGTAGTACAAGTCTATATTGGTTTTCACACAATAATATAAGAGATAAAAGCGTTGCTCACTCACCCAAAACCCCAGTATATGGCACCTTCCTTTGCGACATTACCACCTTATCACTTCTGTTTGTTTCTACCTCTAGCTTCTTTGTTTCTTTGCTCTCCATCTCAGGAATCACTTTCACCATGAATTTCGTCATTGGAGAGACCGTGGGGTAACATACCTTTACTGGCCAGGTTACTGCTAACAGGTCCTGAGGGTGAAGGGGTATAAAGAAAAAGGCGTCCTGAGGTGAAAGGGTTAATTTGATGTTCCATTCAGAAAGAGACAAGGGCTGATGAACTGTACTCAGCGCCATTTACCTCCCAGCACCGCACTTATATAATTAGTAACACCTCCACGTGATACTGGAAAGTGTACCGACTTTGTCAGGTTAGAAATTGGCTTAGCATATATCTATCTATCTCTGTATCTATCTGTTTATTTGTTTACGTGTGTGTGTGTGTGTGTGTGTGTGTGTGTGTGTGTGTGTGTGTGTGTGTGTGTGTGTGTGTGTGTGTGTGTGTGTGTGTGTGTGTGTGTTCTTACCTCACTGTTCTTACCTAATTGCATCTTTACAGGAATGAGTGAAGCTCGTACTGTCCCGTGTCTTAAACCATTTTCATCATGCATCCCCTTAAATTTATTAATTGTTTTGGCACACATTATTTCATTCCACTGATCATTTGCCCTATGTGGGAAACTAAATTTCTTTACGTCTTCATCACCTCTCTTTTTATGCAGTTTTTTGCAGTGTCCTCTTGCTGATGCTTCCCCATAGGTTATACTGTATATTCGTTTATGTCTATTTTCTTCCCTGACATGCATTGCATTTATATAGCATAATAATGTCTCCGCTTTTTCCTTTCCTCTGTATTGTTGGCAGATTCAGTTTTTTTAGTCTTTTTTTTTTTCATAGCTTAGATCCCTTAAGCCTGGTACCCATCTCGTAGCGGCCCTTTGAACTTTTTCAGTCTTATCTATGTGTTTCTTGAGATGAGGATTCCAGACTACTGATGCATACTCCAGGCTTGGTCTGATGAAAGATGTTATTAGCTTCCTCAGCATGTCTTCATTAATGTATGTGAATGTTATTCTCATATTTGCAAGCAGTGTATACCTTCTCACATATGTGGTCAGCTGGAGATAGTTTGTTATTGATAATCAAACCTAAGTCCTTCTCTCTTTCTGATATGTGTAGGGTTTAACTTCCTAACTTATAATCCCAATCTGGACTTCTCCCACTTTTACCAATCTTAATTACATGACACTTGTCCAAGTTGAATTCCATTTGTTAAGGATTACTCCATTCATGAAATTTATTTAATTCTTCTTGTAGCTCTTTACAAGAGTCTGTGTTAGTAATTCACCTTTGTGTTTTTGCATCATCAGCAAACATACTGTATTTAAATAGCTTTCATTTCTAATATTACTATCTATGTCATTTATATACACTAAAAACATAATTGGTGCCAGCACTGAGCCTTGTGGATCTCCACTAGTCACTTCCCTCCATGATGAGTAGTTTCCCCTTAGTACTGCTCTCATTTACCTTTTTCTGAGAAAATCTTGTGTCCAGCAGTACAGTTTGCCTCGGGTTCCTCCTTGATGGTACAGTTTCTATAAAAGTCTTTGGTGTGGTATTCTGTCAAACGCTTTCTTGTAATCTAGATAGATACTGTCCACCCATCCTTCTCTTTTCTGTAATGTTTCTGCAACTCTGTCATAGTAACTTAATAGTTTAGTAACACATGATTTTCCCTTTCTGAAACCAAATTGCCATTCTGTTATCATATTGTGTTCTTCTAGATGGTTTACCCAAACTTTTCTTATCAGCTTTTCCAGTATCTTACTTACAACACTGGTTAGTGATACTGGTCGGTAGTCGAGTGGATTTGTCTATTCCCTTTCTTAAATAAGGGGACAATGTTTGCTTTCTTCCATATATCAGGTAGTTTACCTTAACCCAAGGATTCCTTGAATATTAAAGATAATGGTCTACTTAGCTCCTTTGCACAATTGCGTAGCACTCAACACGAACTTTCGTCTGGACCATTTGGTTTTCCTTTGTCTAATTTACTTAACTTTTTCTGTATTTCTTTTTCTGATATTTG